>CAEGAD010074163.1:0-17932 GCA_903067055.1 Poeciliopsis paucimaculata | reverse complement strand
TTCTCTCTACTGCATTAAATTAGGTTACAACAACCCACTATTCTGTAAGAATATTGTATGGGTACAGAACATTCTCTGATGAATATGCTACTAATTAATGCAACATTTTAAAGTTTGCAACAGTGTACACAACCTATATGACATATGTGAGGTGCAAAATCTTATATAAAATATGCCAAGCTAAATTACATTATAGATGAAAAATAACAAAAAATGGCATTCTAAAAATGTTTTCTTTTGTTTGTATTTTTCAATTATCCTAATAGCACAGTGTAATTTCTGGAATGGTCTGTATCAACATATTCAACTACACATGTATGTGGCAATATAATATAATATATATAATATAAAATGAAAAAACATCAAAAACATAGGAGGAGGCCTCGAGCATGCTATTAAGATAATTAAATAATACAACCAAAAGAAAAGTTATATGTTTTACAACAAGCTTTTAGGGAATGTTTGGAGTCAAGGGTGAGAGATGTGACTATTAGATTGTTTTAAAATTATTGTATGTCAAACGTAAATTCAACAAAGTCTTAAATGATGTGAACACATTACACATTACAGTTTTTGCAAAAATAGTTTTAAAAACATTATTGATAGCTGCATTTTATTTTATTTAAATATATTAAGAATTTCAAATGTCCAAATTAGTGTATTAGATTCTTCAGATGAACAAGATTTCAAATTCACTCACTCTTTTCTCACTCACACCCAAGGTTTATTGAGTCACATCTTTTCTTCAAGGCATCAATTCTAAGCAGCAACCATATCACTGACTCACATCTCCCAAGATTTCTATTAGTCCTCTCCTTGCTTGCTCATTCTTATGTCTCTTTTTTTCAGCAGCTCACTTCCACCGATTTCCTCCTGTCTCTTTTCCAATTACATTGTAGAAGACTCCATGGATTGCTTGGCCAGCAGCAAGAATCTGTGATTAATCTCACTCTTAACTTGTACAACTAATTGAAGAAAGTAACAAAAATGCAAGTGTGCTGAATTCCTAATTGCTCTACATCTTGTCCTCCAAAATGTTATAAGTCTCCACAGTGGCTGTTTTTGTCTACATACTTTTAAAATTTACTAATACAGAGATGGCAATTTAAATTTCAAACTCTGACTTGCAGTGAAGTGGCAAACATAAAAAAAAATAAATTAAAATTACAACTTGATGTGGACTCGTGCCCTGAAGACCTGCACTCCTTGTCTGTGACTTGACTCTTAGTAAAATTTTTATTTCAGGTAATAAACAATGAAATGAAGCCACTACCTGAACAACAGACTGCAGTTGCTGCACATTTTTACTGTGAAAGAATGTGGTTGATAATTAACCAGTGATGTTTGGTGATTACAGGCGGTTAATTGATCAGAACAACATGAACTAACTATGTTAGCTGTAGCTTCATTGTGAGGACCACATGGATGTCTTTCCATCTTAATGCTGTATTGACAATATTGGATCATTTGAGAGCAAGTTAAATAAATATCTTTCTGTTCTACTTCCAGAGCCACAGGAACATGCCGCCTGTTTTAGCAGCCCTACTCATTTCTAAGTTTTATCTTTTCTCAGTTTATTTTTAGATGTGTGCTTCCCTTTCTTCCATCTTGCTTGTTTACACAGTATGTCAGCTCCCTTTAAACTAATGAACGGGGGCTTAAATAGGGAACATTCTGTCTCCTCTTTTTTAAAGTATACATGGATGATTTTAGTGGGTACAAAACTGTGGGACAGGGTGTGATGTTGATGGGATTATAATTAATCACCTCATGTATGCTGATGATCTGATTATTTATGCTGGTCTTCAAAAATGATTGAGGATCTGCTCACAATATGGTCAGGAGTATGGCAATATGTACAATACACGAAAATTTAACTTGATTATAAAAAAAAAAGCAGGATGAGAAGCTGGTACTTCCTGACTTCTCTTCATCTGGTGCTGTTCTTCAAGTGTCTGCTTCTGATAAATCCCATAGACATTATATAACTGATGGTCTGACTGATGACCCAGACATTTACAGATAATGTTTAATGTATGCAGAAGCCAACATGCTTGTGCCAAGTTCAGGATGTGTTGGTGAACGTGTCTATTTTTACTTATTGTGGAGGCTGTACAAGCAAAGCAGTATGCATAAACTCAAAGCAGCGTATAATAATGGAATGAGGATATGTTTAGGATGCTAAGATGGAGTAGTGCAAGCCATTTATTTGTTGGTGTTTGTGTCTTCACCTTTTGCATAACCTTATATACAGATTTATATGAAGATTACGCAATTCTATAAATAACATCATCTTCTGGATACCGCACAAAGCTCAGTCACGTTTAAAGTTGTAATGTGGAACTGCTGGCGCTTTTGTGATTTCTATTTTCATTTTTATTGACTTGTATTTTCATTAAAGTTTTTTAAAATATGGACCTATTTGTATATTCACTAAAGATAATAACGCGTAGTCTAATGATTATATTATACTTTCTTTTCCTCTAAATTATCACCTTCTTTACAGTCTTGTTCCTGTTTTACTTTAGTCCTGTCCTTCTTAATGAATCTAGTTTCATATCCTGTCTCTATTTTAGTTATGTTTATTTGGTTCCTCAGCCTGCTGTCTGCTCTTTTCTCACACCTGCAACTCGTTTGCTAATCAGCCCAGGTCTTTTGTTCCAGCATTCACTCTCCCAGTATTTAAACCCTCCTCCTCACACCCTTTTCTGGTTCATCTTGTCAAACCCAATTGGACCACGTTAGATCCTGTTTCCTGGTCATTCTCCTCCTGCAGTTTTTTGTTCTCCTCCTTTACCAAGTGCTTACTCCCATGAGTTTCTTTTGTAAGTGTTTGTTCATTATTTTTTATCAAATCTTCAAATCAACTGACAGCCTCGGTCTAAATGGGTCCACTTAAACACACCTCTGACTGAATGATTGTTACCTAGCAGTGCTTTGCAAATATCTTTTTTCCACAACGCAAACAAAAAGCAAAACAGAAAACATCTATAAAGGGACAAAGACTTCATCATAGTCCATATCCAGTGCTTTTGGACTATGAAAGTTGAGCTTCCATTTGACCATACTTCTTGCCTACAATATGTCTTCAACTTTCTTGTCTCCATATCAGTCTTCTCCATCTCACTGCAACCATAAAGCTTGCAAAATTTCAACCTTCATAGTCTTCTATTTCTCTAGCTTTTACAGTTTTCTAAACTGTTTCGCTGTTTTGTTTTTCTTTGGTCATTGTTACCTCAGGAACTGGCGAAGAAAGTCTCTTTATCTTCCAGGACTTTTGTTTGGACAAGAATTTACATTGGATGCCCTGATACAACCCACATAGATTTACACTGACTTGGAAATGTTAGTAGGAATAAAGAGTCTTGAGATCACCTTGGAAAAGACATTGAGCCTACACACATTCATGTAGAAACTAAGATTTCTTAAATGATTCCTAAACTTATACTTTTCAAATTCAGTCTTCAGAGACATTATCCAAAACAATAACACCTCCTGTTCTTACACATCTGAGTACGTTTCCTAGACTTTTATTAAGATAAAAGCACCTACAAAATTGGTTTCCATTTTGAGGGATATGCATTTAATTTGTTTGTTGGATTTGTCTTACGCAATGCCAGTTACATAATATAATTAAAAATTGCTGTTTTACCATAATTGAACTACATTTATGCACTTTCCTTTCTCCAGTTAAGCATACTTAAATTAAGAAAGGTTTCAAGCTTATTGATATCCGTAGCTATATTTAGTACCAGACAACAGAATGGCAATTTATTTAGCTTAAATTACCTTGTGCAGCCTGTTGTTTTAAATTGGAAGTGAGGGATTGAATGTGGAATTAACCTGTTTTCTGACTTTTGATTGAGGGCCATATTCAGCTAAATCTATTTTAAATGTATCAGTGATTTATACATGAATTTTTCTTTCACCATTGCCTAACAGTCTAAAATACATATATATTTTACAAATCACTGTACTGGCATCAAATAACCTCTCCAGGTTTACCATAGTCCATACAATACTATACCCTAGTAACATGATTTTAATTTTAAACAGCAACACAAAGTAGTTCATATTTGTAAAATGAAAAAAAAGACAGGCTATTGTTTTCGTACAGCTCATAGTGAGATCTTTAGTCAGCATCAGTCTGAATAAATTACATTTTACAGTGTTTTGTTCTTTGACAATTAATTTGACAATTTAATTTTGTTCTAATTAAATTGCCATTTCATTTATTATTTTTTTTATAGTGTTATGTTTTTTTAACATATTTTCTGTCAGCTGTCTTCCAGGAGCTTAAGCAGGCATGCAGGATATTTTCCTGATGAAGGTTCAACTCATCTGTCATACCCAGAAAGCTTACTGTGCATAAATAAATTCTCCAAATAATAATTATATGGTGCTCTTTTATCAAATTCAATTTATGTGGCTATATGGACTCATGTGCCATGTCCTAGGGCCTAGACTATATACATCACCCTTTTACACCCTTAAATAAAAGTGCAAAGTCACACATGGTCAGTGTGAGCCCCACCTAACCAAGTGTTTACTTTGTTTCATGCCTTGTTTGATCGGAGCTGTTTTACTCTTCAGCTATTCTGATGGAACGGTGCGTTTTCATTCTTTGCACACAAGTTTTCTTTCTTTCTTTTACCCTTCTTCTCCCTACTTTTCTCCATCTGGTTCCATATCCAAATTGTCCTTCTTTTTACAAAGCCCTCTAGATGGCCCTTGTTAGAAACTACAGAAAGCATGTTTATCTATAACAAGTCTTCAGCTCACAAGGCCTCACTTCTGTTCAGCCAAACATTGCCATTCAATCATGTCTTGTTACCCTGGCATGCCCCTTTCAAACCATCCATTCTGGGAAGATAAATAGCCACTCAAAGGGCACAAATATCAAATTCAATCACCAGCATAACTTTTTCTTTTTTCTTTTTTGGTTCTACATACCAATTTCATCCATCCACATTACTGCATTTGAATTTGTAGAAAGACATTTGACCTGTTTTCCACAATGGATCACTCTGCAAAACTGACAAACTTCCAGTTATAACCTTAACTGACTTGGAACGTAGAAGCTCAAAAGTTCCTTTTGAGGCAGGACTGTTCCGATTGCAAAAGTTTAAATCAATAAAGAATGACTGAATAGCATTGTATTTGACCAGTAAAGTACAATCAGAAGCAATAATTGAATGTATCTTTCAGATAAATGTTTTTTTTTTTAATTGTAGGTCTGACGCACAAATCTTAAATGTTAAACTTAATTTCTGTTGTTGTTTTCATGCATGGATAATGTGCAAACCAACAATCATCTGAACTTGGTAAAAGCATCATTTTTTTTAGATTTGTGCCTCAGCATGGAAAGCATGAACCTCTGCAGACCACTCCAGCTTAAATCAAGCTGCAGTACTATTTGACCTTTCAGTACATCACAGATCATCACCCAAAGCATCAATGGCATGCTAAACCATCTATCAGTGAATTAATGTAAATTATTAAATAGTAAAGTCAAATGGATTCTTATCCATCTGGGAGCTATGTCTCTTTCTGGATGTATCAAAATAAGTAGGATTACCAATGTGGGCATTTTTGCAGATTCCTTAAGACTTTAATTATCTTGTTATGGCTTTGGCTTACTCACAGTTGGAAAGATAAAAGAGAAAAGGAGCTCTTTTAAACTCCATGAGTTTCCTTCTAACAATCGTGAGCCCCAAGCTTCTCTGCAGCAGCCTTACACTCTGAAAATTAATATTAATTGATACCCACAAGCCAACAAACGCTCTAAGAGGATACGCCCTACAGCAACCTTTAATGGCTGATGAGAACTGCTGGTGACTTAAGAAGTAAAGAATGATTAGGCTGCAGTCAAGACAGGCACACTTTACAGTTGAAACTGAACTCTTTTGAAGACATCCAGTACAACATTTATGAAGAAAGATCATGTTGTAGTTAATATTTTCACTAAATATCTAAAAATAAATAAATAAATAAAAAAAATCTGAATTAAATCTTTTACTTGTTATTTAAATTAGCATCTCATTTTATTCATTTTGGACCTTGTAAAATATGTTTACTGCAATTAAAAGAGCCTGATATCCTTGAGGTTATTTAGAAAATTCTCAGCTAAAAAAAATTGTGTACTACCATTTTTTCTCCTTCAGTGGAAGTCTTGTTTTATGTCTGTAACAATGCCAATGCTCACACTGCTCTGCAACCTGCCACCTACTTTGCTGCTTGGCTGGCAGTCTGTCAGATTCTGCATGAAGTCATTCTCAGCATCTGTGTCTTGATATGATCAAGTTTACGTCTCAAACCTATTCCTTGTATATAAACAGTAATAAGAATATCTTTTTGAACTGCCACCTAGTTTTGAGTGCCACAGTCCAGATTCTTTAAAATGGAAGCTCAAGCTGAACTGCTGTTTCAATGGTGCACAAAGTTTTCTAATCAACTTTAGGGGCAGATCACAAAAGAGCCATACAAAAAATCCAAAGCACATGAAATGCAAAGTGACATATTTTTTCCCCCTTTTTTCTATTTTTTTAATGTAAAATATGACAATTGATATTTTATTTATTTTATTTTTTTCTAATTTGACTATTCATAGTGTAAGTACTCTTTAGCATTCCTCATTTTTTTGGCTACAGCCTAAAATCAAGAAACATAGAAAATGTATACAGCATTAAAAGGATGAGCACAACTAAGTAAAACAATTCAAAATTAGCCAAATCACCAAGGACACCAAGAAATTTTACAATATACATAAATAATATTAATAAAAAACTGTGCATCAAAAATTGTACTAAATTTTTTTTTATAGCAAACTTTTGATGGTAGAAGGTAAAAGCCAATCATTGGGGCTTTGTGGCTCAGTGGGTAGAGTCATCCTTTTGTCAGAAGGCTGTGGGTTTGATTTCAGCATCCCTCTGTCACATATTGATGTGTAATCCCATGTTGCTTACCAATCTGTGTATCATTATATTACTGTGTGCGGTTTAGTGAGAGCAACTGGTTGAGTAAAGCGCCTTCACTGGTCAGTATGACGGAAGAAGTACTACATGATCACATTAATTTATCTTGTAAGTATTTGGTATTTAAAGTAATGTAATTATTTTAGTAACACTGAATTATTCCAGTCATTTGTGCCTTTTTTGCAGTGTGACTGCAGATCATGGCAGCTGTGAATAGCTGCACCCTTTGAAACTGTTCAGACATTCAAAATGTGATGATGGCGATAAACTATGTAGAAACCACTTTTTCCACAACATAAACTCACATTGGTCGTTAAAGATCAGCCACTCTCTTTTTGTCTCTCTCAGTTTTTGTTTTTTAAAGATTACAGGTTTCTATTTTCTGGATGCAAATGGCACAAGCTCCACAGCATGCTGTGTGTTTCTATCTGTCTTTACAAACCACATTGTGTTAAAGGCAGTTTTTCTACATACGATTTGTACATAATTTTCTGCTATTATGCAACTGTTTTATAAACTACATCATGTCTGGCTCTCACAATACTAATACTAATGTGGTCGATAATTGCTGACATTTGATCCCACCCCAGGCACAATTTGTCCTTCAAGTCTTTCGTCCCCCAAAATATTCCAGATTTTGTCTGGCATTTGAACTTGACAGACAGACAGAAAGACAGATGGAGACACAGATAGACAGAGCATCACATGTTAAAAGAATGAAGGAGTGAATGATTGTGACAGAGAGATACAGAAAGCCCCAATTATTCATCTGCTCATCTCACTGCAGTAGATCCAGCAGGGGGAAGTGTTGCAATATTTGGTGGGTGAGCGCCTTCGTGTAACACAATTGTCTTAACTAAAGTACCTTGTTAAGCATCACATTGAGCTTCATGCAGTTGTGTGTGTCACTCATCCAGCGTTGACAAAGCTCCAGTATCCCAGTGATAGTCACATGAAGGCAAGGGGGAAGCTGTTGTTCCTTTTTAAAATCTGTGTTGCATTTTCACTGCGCGTCTTCTCTTGTGTATGTCTGCAAGTCTGGCGCTGTTGGAGGAAAAGTACATAAGGAACAAGGCAGAAAGGAAGCTGTTATAAACCATGAAATGTCTCCCCTCACTTGGGAGAAGATGACATTTTAAAGATTTTGACAAAAGTGAAGGGTGCAGACATCCACGTTCACAGAAGATCAGAGATGGTTATATGGAAATCTTGGGTTTTTCTCTTACACACACACATACCCACACACACACAACCAAATTCTTAATTGTAGTAGGTAATGTTTACATGAGTAGAAAGGAATTATAAAAACATTGCTTAATTTAAAGAGGGACTCTAATGGACAGCTAATAATGGATTTTGAACCTTATCACTATTCTACTGAATCCACTTCTATTCACTCCTTCCATATGTATTTATTTGTTTATTCTTGTATTCTTTGCTTTAGTATTAATTTAGTATTCATTTAGCTTGTTTGCTTTTAAAATAGAGCTGTCAATTTGCAGTACAGTTGCTTTGCCATGATAATGAGACCTGAAGTGTCAAATTCCCTCAGGCCTATTTATGCATCTTGCATGTATTTATTTTGTGACATGAACAAGCAGAAAAGCTTGAGCCTCGTTGCCATTGTGCTGGGATGTACAGATGGAGTCAAAACAATGAACTTCCTCCTCCTATACCTGAGGTCTGTTAGGTGTGATAAACAATAAGTTTATCACAACATCATTATTGAGTTCTCAAAAGCTAAATTATCCTTCAACTCAATTTCAGTCCATAAAACTTATTTCAATTTCATTTTGAGGTTAAAAAAATAATGTTGCTTTATTATATCATACTATTATGCAGAAAATCTACAATAAGAATTTTCTCTCTAATTTTGTTCTTTTGATTCTTTATTGTATAAATAAATCCTTCCCTGGTTTCCATTATTTCTGACTGCAGCCAGTTTGAGTTGGAGCTTTGCTCAGTACTTGTGTGACCTGCTTTTGTGTGTTTTTTATTTAACATATTGCAAAGAGTTGGAACAACTCAAATTGTTCCAACAGTTTCTAAAGGCAGCATTAGCTTTAGCCCCCAAGAGCCTCTGTATTTGTATTTTACTCATCAGTATAATTGGATATTTTTTAAATAATAATCTTTTTACTGATTTTGTTTTCAGCAGTAATGACAAATATATTAGGTTAAAAAACTCAATAAAAAACTATGTAAATACAAAGCATTTTTCTTTTAGAAATGGTGGTTTCTAAAAGAAACTACCATTTCTCTAAAGCAAAGGATTGTTTGTAACTCAGATATATACAGTTGACCCACAGTGAGCCTTGGCAGTGAACTATTTTTCAGTGTGATGTATGATGTTGATATATTTTTCTTAAAACAAAACAAATCATTCTTTCTTGATCAGTGAAGAATCCTCCTACCCACATTGCTACACAACCCTCTAGCCTTCTGCTCCATTCTCTGTTCCAAATTAGGTGTCAAAGCCAAATCATAACATCATGTATATGAATTTCTTTCTTTCTTAGGAGAAACCACAGACTTTAGCCCTATTGACACAGCTGTGATATCTAAGTAAAATTACACAGGACTGAGAAGTCATGATTGTGGTAACAACAGGTTTACCAAAGCTTTTTTGCAAAAGACAAAGACCAGCAGTAAACTCACATGATTTAACCAAGAAGTATCCTAAACATTGTGAACACACTGATGGAAGTACAAGGCAAGCTCTGGATAAATCAGTCCAATGTAGAGAGACAATTTGGTCTCTACAGAGAGTCTCACTGGTCTTTTCCTACTTCAGGCGCTGATAGGAAGCTGCTGAGTTGCAGCAGAACTCTTACAATAGACGGAGATCAGCATCACATAAAAAATAGGAAAAAATGTAGAAGAAAAATAAAGAAAAGCAAACGCAAACCTGATCCAAATGACCCTAGAATTACCATAATTCTCCTTCATGCCCACAATTTCTCATGCAGTTTTTAAACTAAGTGGATGTTTTAAGGTAACAGAGTTACATAAAAATAATAGATGTATCTGTAAGTGTTATGCAATGCTGCAGCTGCAATTGACAAATACAGATGATATTATTTGATTAATATAAAAAGAGTAGTAGTGGATTCAACTTATCATCTGATTCTTCCAACATAACATATCAACTCTACGAGAAATAAACCTGCCAAGGCCAGAAGGGAAAATAAAAGATAAAGCTATTCTTACAGGTGGTGTCATTGTTATTGATTGTAGAGATCAATCATCTTGAAATAACAATCAAAATGTTTGAAATATGTGACCACAATTAATTTTTTTTAGCTTCATGTACTTCAATTTCAGATCATGGCTATTATATTTATGGACAAAACTCCACCTGCTGTGCAAAAGGAAGAAACACTAGCAAGCATGAACAACCTATCTAAACAGTTATGGCCAGTAAAAGAAATAAAACCATTGAGCAAATGTGAAATGTTTACACAGACAGAGGGTTTTTTTCTGCCTTGACCCGAACGCTAATGATGCTATGGTTAGCTCCAGCTCATAACAAGGCTGTGGCTCAGAGGTTAGCAAAGTGAAGAAGAATCTCTGACTTTCCAATGATGAAGTGAAGATAACAGAAAAGAAACCACTGCAGACTTTGTTTCCTGCTGAGAATGTCAAAGTAAAAACATTTGCTGAAAGACTGACATCTATATTTTCACAAAAGAAAGCTATGGAAAACATGTTTGTATATTTTAGGGCTTTTTTTGAAAGAATTACAAAAGTAAGCTTTTTCTCATCAACAGTAAACGCCTTCAGTTATATTTAAAACTTTGTAAAGACAAAGAGTTTTTGTATGTAGAATAATCTCCTTATAAGCATAAAAGTGTATAATTAGTTCACTAATAAATATCGCTAAATAACACCATATTCCTCTTAACATTAATAGTTACATCCATGATTTTTAATTTTGTTAAGATATCCCACCTATACATTGTAGTTTTGAACATTTCAAATGATTTCTGACACAATTTGTGCATAGAGGAAGACCGACAGTTATTATAGTGCGTGAAGTGTGAAGACAAAAAGCAAGATAAAAATCTGTAGAGGTTTTGAATGCTATCCAAAAAAGACATTAAGAAGTTACTTAGATAAATCTATAATGGCTCACAGGATGCAGCAGCCTCACAGCTCTAAATCATATCAAGCATCTAGATAATTGTTCTCACAGTAGAAAAACTACATCCTACTTCCAAGCCCCAGAATGCTCATTTACCCTGCCCCATCTGTCTGAGTGAGGGGATTGGTTAATGCGAAAGGCTTAGGATGAAGTATGGATCGGATGATGGGTTCTGATGATTTAATATCAACTAAGAAGAGGGAGTTACCGGTTTTATTCTGTGATAAAATGAAGTATAACAAAGCAGGAACAACACAAACAGCAGCACATTTGGCAGTGATAGTTATAGTGACATGGCAACATTTGGCCATGATTTATTGAACGTCTACATTCCCGCAGTGAAGTTCACACATTTTTATGGCAACTGTAAAATAAATGTGACTTTTTTGTCTCAGTAGCACTACAAGGGAAGCGACTGAGAAATTTTTTCTCAAAGTCAGCAGGATATTTCATTGGTGGGGTCCATTAGGAAAAATGCTATCAGCCAAAGCTTGACATCACTTTTATAAAAAAAAACAACTTAAATTTTCTGCTAGATCGTCTCAGTCATATTTTCAGATTGACTTTACTGTGTATTTTAAATGCCCACCGATTCTAAATTGTTGCGTTTTATATTGAAGTTGGTTCAGATTTTGTCCCACTCAGTGTAATGGAAAAAACTTGTTTTTAAATTTAAAACATAAATGAGTTAAAATGCATGCCAAGAGATGCTTTAAATACATACATGAAGATAAAGTGATTGGAACTCAAATATAAGGATAAGTGATTGGGGTGTTATGGATTATCTATATATTTATTTACGCTTTTATTAGGCTTAAAAAATGTAGGTAATTGAGTCCAGATGAAGAAGAAAACCAACATGTTCAAATATTCGAAATAGCATGATATGGTCAGCTCTAAACCTTACTCTATATGAACAAATTACTGGATTACTCATCCCCTCAGACACACAGAACTTTGTGCACTTGGACTTTACTCCTTTTTTATTAATCCAATAATGGATTAAATTATTTAATAGTAGATTAAATAATGAATCCAACAATGGCATCTGTATTTATCAATTGCATAGCACTTTCAGATACATTCAGATACATCTGTTCTTTTTTTGTAACATAATTACCTTAAACACTTGGAGTTTCTGGTCTAGTTTGAAAAATGTTCAAACTTTTACAAAATTACAAATTGCAAAGATAAAATCTAAAATGACACATTACAGCATTTAAAATGACATGACTAGGTTCTGCAGTACTGCATATTTGTTTTTTGTCACAACTGAACGTAACAAATTAAAACCAATTTAAAGAATAAATATAGATTCAATAATAAGGAAAGTTTAACAAGGAAAAGCAGACACTTCTAATCTATTTTTGTATTTACGTGTGATATCTGGTACATTCTGCCAGTAATTTGACATGAGATATGATAAAATATAAGCTATTAAAGACTGAAATCTGAATTCTATACCGACTATTTAATGTGGGGAGTTAAATCACATAAAGAAAGTCTTCTTGACATGATTTCAAATTTATGTGAAGAAAACGTAATATGGTCCGATACATAATTTAAAAATATTTATAACACAACGTCATACAAATCAGGATTTATGAGGTACTGCCAGCAGACCACATTAGTCCTCATTTGATCTTCTGCAAGTGAGAAAAATGAGTGTGCAGCACCTAATGAATTACTCAAACCTTCAATGTGTAAAGTCCAAATTGACCCAAACATGACGCCAATCAAAGGAGAAAACTGGATAATTGAAAATCTTTAAGTTATAAATGAACACAGAATCTCATTAACCTTTCAGAGCAGAACATCAACAGCTCTAGGTTTTAGTATGATCACTCTCTCTCTCGTTCATACATTTAGTATTAGAGGCGCCTTTTACTAACCAAAAACTCACACAAACATATTCATCACAATGTTGTATAAATATTGTGTTTTGTCCAGGAGTATAATTCTTAAATTAAATATTAATTTTCTAAATTTGTAAAATACTGAATATGTAAAAGTTACTAGAAATAAAATGACAACTAAACTGTGACATTATCAAGCGATATGCCCTGGAGGGGCTCCATCAGTGAAAGATGGGCGAACTGTGTGAAGCCTGACAGTGTGCTTAAGGCAATGTTTCAGATATATGTTTCAATCTTTTGCTCAGAGCATGTGCACTTTAATTTTTTTCCTATCAGTTGATAGACTGTGCATAGTCGCTTGTCATTGTTAGGCACTTACACAATAAGAAATAAGAAACCGTATTAGCTTGTGGTTGCCAAAGTTTCTCTTTTTCTCTAACTTAATAATTTCCCATCAAACTTTAAAATTACTTTTGAAAAAATTCCACAGGTTTAATAGTTTTAACTATAATTTTGTACTCAAATATCATATTATTGTTATACTCTAAAATATTATTACATTTCACATATGCCAGGTTTATTATCAAAAAATATTTTTAAATTATTCATCATTTTTGCTTCTCTGACAATAGTTTGATCAGCATTACTTGGACGCGGTCAATTTTGTGAATATGTTTTCAGTAAATTGTCTAGCACTGCTGCAAATGGCCATTGTGCCTGATGTGCACAATGAGATGGAGAACTACGGGCTTGGGTTGAACAGATGTTATGTAAGGTTCCCAGCTGAGACAAAAGTAATGAGCATTGGATAAAACCCTCTCCTACGCATTGAATTTAAATATAAATCATTAAGAAGAATTATTGAGGTAAGTAAAGACAAAATGCTTGATTTTATTGCCAGTAATCATGCGTTATTAATATTGGATAATTATATTACTGGCTTTAAATGTTATATTTCTCATGTAAAATGTTATTTTGATATAATACTATAATTTTTACTGTATTTCAGTGGGACAGAAAGCCTCCTAATATCATTAAAATAAGGCTTGAAAATAAATCCTTTTATAGATGTCCTAATTAGTTTCTATAGATTTTAAGCACAGAATGTAAGGTATATGGTGACCAACTTATTTTATTGAGGTCTGGTATTTTGCATGCATTAAAAGTTGAAAAATGGGACAGTTTCTGATGTTTCTGAAACGTTTCATTTGGATTGTCTGTTTAACCAGAGTTATCATCTATATGATATGCTCAGGGGACACATTTGGGCTGTATCTGTTATCAATAATCAAACCACGAAGGGGTCTTTATAAACAAAAATGGCATGACAAAATAGCGCCGATCACCAAACTAAACTGATTGCAAAAGATTTCTGTTGCTAAGATAACAAAATAGGGCTCTGATTCAATCTCAGTGGGGGAGTTTCAGTAAATGGAAACTGAAAATCCACCTTGAAGTTGACAATATCAAAGTTAAGAAGATGGCTGAGAACTAAGAAAGTAAAGCTATTTTATTTTATTTTAAATTTTTTTGCATTGTTGTGCTTTGAGGCAATAAAGGGATCACACAGAAGTTCCAGGACGTTATCTTTCTGCATGAGAAAACAGTTTTTCATGAGTGCAACTGTTCTGTCATGGAAAAGATATAATTTTGATGATGAGGTAAAAAAACAAAAAAACACTGCGAGTACATCTCAAAGCAGATGCATATTTTTGTATCACCACAAAGTGCATTTGTCTCAACTTGAGGCCCCTGAGAATACACCAGCTCTCAGGAATCAAATAGAAATATTTTTTTAAAAAAGCAAACATTTCACAGGTTACATTTTTGCTCTATCCTTTCATTAATCTGCCTGTAACCCCCAACAGTTTTCCCTTTTGGGCCTGTCTTTTGCAATCTGCTATGGTGACTTTGGACTCATTTATATTTTTTGTTTTGAAAAATCTGTAAAGGAACCATAAAAGCTTCTGAAATAATACAAGCTGAAATTTGCTGTGATCTACCTTAGGGAGAGATTATACCTGCCTAACGTCAAGCTTTCCAAATACTACATAAAGAGGCCATGAAATCAGCCAGTTATATTTTCTCATAATCACAGCAGAGAGGTGAGTTACTGGCAGGCACCTCACAAACCCACAGTCCAGGAAAATGTGTGGAAACTTCATGTGAATGAGATTCAAGGCAAAAGGGGTTTCTGAATAATCTGAATGACCGGTTGAGCCTGAACACAATAGATGACTACTAGAATGAAAATGCAGATGAAAAGGTTTAATGATGAAAAGAATTATCCCTGATCTGACCAAATGTATGTAAACTTCTGAGTGTTCTTTGAGTTTTGGAGTTTTAAGCAATTTGGCAAATAGAAATAATTTAGGTAATTCTAACTGATCTAAAAAGAGAGGTTTTGCCAGATTTAACTTCAGACAGTGAGAAAATGTGCATGTGTTCTTATTTGGTTTATGTTAATATCTACTTACAGTTGTATCTAAGATAAAACTAAGTCTGAAAAGTTAGACCAAGCCAAAATATAAAACTGAAGGACGTATTTTTTAGTTATGATTACTTTGTGAAGACTTAACAACTTCCAGGAAAATTCTAAGTCTAAATTTTTTAGACATAAAATGTTTAGACTTTTTTAAATTTAAATTTAAAAAAGTTTAATTTATTTTAATACATTGCAAGAATGTTACAAGCCTTTAACATTTGTATTTCCTGCTATGACAAAAAGTGACATCTTCAAAGAATTCAAAGTGTCAAGTGTAATATCTGATGAACTATTTTGTGTATTTTTTTGAATTCACTGCACATCCCACACACTACTATTTATAACTTTTAGACAGATGGTCTCACCTAATCATCAAACATGATTGTCTGCTGAATCTGCAGCTGAAAGGTCTCGACTCTATGTGGTAATAAATCAAAACCATTTTCTTTATAAACAAAGACGTCTGGTATGGTATTAACAACCTAATTATTTCACCTAATATGCAACTTTTTCTCTTTAAAGTTATAACAAGAAAGTTCCAGTTTTGCCTGACTTTAGGGCATATTGGATGGATGGATGGATGGATGGATGGATGGATGGATGGATGGATGGATGGATGGATGGATGGATATTTATATTAAATGTAAGAAATAGTTTCAATTGGGCAATTAGTACACCACAAACATTTACAGCAAAACCCTTCCCCCAGCAAAAATGTGAAATGTTATTCTGAATTAACCGCATCATGTTGTTCACACCCACTAGCTTTAGTGCTAACATTTTTGAAGTGCTTACGTTTTTCAGGTATTTTCAGAAAACATTTGTTTTCTTAGCATGGAGGTAAAATGTTTTCTACTTTGGCTACAAGAGCTAAGAACATTTGCAAAGCCTTTTTTTTTCATTTAACCAATTCCATTTTGATATTCTTTTGTATTTTCTTTGCTATTTTGATCATTTATAAATAATAAAGAAATGTAAAAAGCAGCTTGCATTCACATTCAGAAACAATGAATCACTAAACTCTGCAAATCATGAATAGTTTATGTTAGACATAATTTCCCATACAAGAAAAAGTACTCAGGCCATGAATAGTTTTATTGTTGATATTACCAGGAAAGTTTTAGGCTACTCAGCAAAAAGACAATCAATCATATTTTATTTGTATTGCACTTTTCAGCAACAAGGAATTTCAAAGTGTGTTCAGAATACAAAGTCACAGATCACAGTCAACAATTAAAACTATGTTTTGTCAAGTGTCGTCGTTACACACCAGATTGATGATTAGTGTTTCATTGATTAAGATTCAAAAGGAACCCTAAACAGGTGGGTTTTTAGTCTAGATTTAAAGGCTCTTAGTGTTTTGCAATTATCTGAGAGTTTATTTCAGATTTGAAGATGAAAACAGTTTTCCTTTTACCAAAAATCACTTATTTTGCTGAGAGCAACTAAAAACAAACACAAAATACCTATTCTAACCAGAGTTTGTAGTTATTAGGTTACTGTGATTGTGTTTGTAATAAATCTTTTCATAATAAATAGATAAAATGTATCTGAACATGAATTTCCTCAATACATCAGTGAAGAAGGAAATGCTTTCTGTTCCCCTTCATGGGAGTCTCATTATCATCAGAAAGCACTAAATGACAGCTGGACACTCAAGTAGTTATGGAATCCTTTCTTATTGAACTTTGATAAATTGCACTACAAACCAACTGGCTGTATAAAAAGGCTTTTGAAAGTTGACTTACAGCAAAATAGACATGGCACTTTCAGGTCAGGCTCTATTTTAGATATCAGTTTTATTTTTGAGGAATATCACACCATAGAGAGTGCTTTCTCTTGTTCACATCCAAAAGCTTTAAGAAAAATCGGATGTGTGTTTGCCAGGTTCAATAAATAAAACACATCGCTTCATCCAGGATATGTTGCATAATTAAAAAGTTATTTTCACATTTATTTATGTTCTGATGGTTCAATGATAGGTTCACATTAAAATTTTTTGGAATGTACTGTGTGTTTGCTCCTGACATTACATCACTTTGGACAGAATGCCAGACTGTTCTTCATATCCAATAGCGGATTCAGGAGATCATTCTGCTCCCACAGCTTGATGCTAACAGAGTGAAGCTGTAGTGCCATATGTGTGGGTTGTAAAGCTGGAATGATAGTGGAACTGGGCATCTGTGCATTCAGCATTGCCATTAAAGAAGACTGTACATCCCCCAGCTATTATCCAAAGATGACACAAGATATCCTGGCTGCCCAATTCACACATATGACTTTGTGTGGAGAGGAAATGGGTGCCAATAAGGATGAGATCACAGTGAATCTTCTAAACAGAAAAGTCATCAAACTATCTGTAGCCCTGGCTAAAAGCCATGCACTTAAGGCCTTTTGATACTGACAAAATATTTACAATGTTGGTTTTAGGTAACAAAAGAAAAAACTGGAAGAAACATGCATTATTGTTTTA
>CAEGAD010074158.1:0-13768 GCA_903067055.1 Poeciliopsis paucimaculata | reverse complement strand
AACAAAGTATTCAATGAGAATATTTCATTCATTCAGATCTAGGATGTGTTATTTGAGTGTTCCCTTTATTTTTTTGAGCAGTATATTTTTGGTCATTTGCAATTTTGACCTTAGAGCGAATTTAGCTGGGCTGGGGTGTTTTCCATCGAAGTTAAAGCTTCTGTCTTACAAGCCTGGGAGGATTTGGAGTTTTGTAATCCTTGTGAAAACGTCAAAGAAACTCAGAAGAAAACATGCAGAATCTGATTAAAAGATGATAATAAATTATTTATAATTGGATTTTTCTGGCAGGAAAAGATCAGGTTTCAGTTGTTTCTTCAATTAAAGCCATACCTAAAGTCAGAGGCACCATCATTACCAGCTGGATAACCTATTGTCCTCATTCCTCTAGAGCTCTGAATAAAACCAACTGCTTTACTTTCTGTTTTTACGTCTTTCTGCACTTTAAACTGATTAAGTAACCTGGAGATCACATGGAAACACTGAAGTGCCATAAACCAAAACGTGACGTTGGGCAACCAACAATCAGATGTCCATGTTTGTTTGACCTGCACTGATTGATTTCTGCGTACCGTTCTAAAATCATTGGAAAACAACGTGATTTTGTCTAAATTATTTCTTTTCTGTTTTTGCAGGTGCAATCACCTCCTTCCTGGCGGGCTTCGCTAAGATCCGTTGGAACGTCTGGTCGGAGCTGGTCATCGGCGGCATCACAGCGCTGCAGGCGGTCATGCTGCTGGTCATGGGCACCACTGGAAACATCTGGGTCTGTTATTTTTGCTACATCCTCTTCAGAGGATTCTACCAGTTCCTGGTTCCTATCGCCACGTGAGTAAAAAAAAAAAAAAAAAAGACGTTACTGAGGCATGGATTTCTTTTTTTTTTTATAAACCGATAATGGCTGAAATTGTGTTGTAATTTGCCATTTGTCGATTTTATTTAAAATGTTTAAAAAAAATAAAAATACCGCCCTCTGAAGTGGCATTGATACGACAATCCAGTTTATGATTTAATCCTTGCAGATTGAGAAAGTTTCATCCGGAGTAAAAAGTTTCCCTGTTGTCTAACAGCAATAAAGAGTTATTCCTGCAAGTAGCGCCCTCTAGTGTTCAAACTGCTCAGTTGGCCGTTGCCATCTTCTCACCCCCAGTTTCCAGATCGCCTCGTCGCTCACCAGGGAGCTCTGCGCTCTGGTGTTCGGCATCAACACTTTCTTGGGGACGGTGCTGAAGAGCATCATCAACCTGATATTTTCAGACAAGAGAGGCCTGGGATTAGACGTGAAATCTCAGGTGAGGTCACTCACTGAAGGAGGCATAAACATTTACAAAGGCTGCCTCCTTAACCCAGTTTATCTTAAATACAATTGAACATCTGGCTAATCCTCCTGAAGGTGTTCCAAACAAAACTTTCCAGGATCTCGTCCAGCTCCTTCAGCTTTCCATTTTTTGTTGCAGTTCCACATCTACTTCATCTACTTCACCCTGCTGACCTTGGTGTACGTAATCAGCGCCGCCGTCGTCCTCCTGCGTCACTACCGTACCCAGAACCGGCGGGAGGAGGAGGCGTCGCCCGACAGGCTGCACACAGAGCTCACGCCTGTTTCAATAACCTCCGAAGCAGAACTGCTGTCTAACAGCCAAAGTGTCAAAGCCTAAAGGAAACAAACACTTGGGAGAAGCTGCTGAGGTACCAGACATATTACTCTGGTAAAGATGGCGGACATGTCCGGTGTTTTTTTTGAGCCTTAATCATGCAACTGCCTCGTGTTCTGCTATGTGAAGCCTCTTGCACTACATTTGTTTCATAAAACAGTCACAGAGCACATCAAACATATTACACCTTCTTTCCTAACACAGCACTCCGATTGTACTTGTTACAAATATCTGTAGACAAAATCTGATTGTATTGATTTTGCTGGTTTTTTATTAACAAAGACAATCATATTTTGTGATCAAACTACATGCTGAAAGCTAAAACATGACCACAAACTGCTGGATTGTCTGCAGTGTTTAATTTTATTTGTAATAATCTAGTATTAATTTGTATTTGATACAAATCGTGTGTTTTTCTTTTTTTTATTATTAGATTTTTTAAAGATTTAGTGCCACAGTTTAAGGACCCAGAAAGAAAAACTGCTGCTTTTACTTTGAAATTCATAGGAATGCAGTGTTACCTAATCCTGCTGCAGGTTAAAGGTCAGAGTAAACTTCTAATTCCCACACAGCAGAAGTTTCACTTTGTCATATGAATTTTTCTTTAGTAGGATTCAATTTTTGTTCAGAATGTGATCAGTGTGTATTTTTTACTTTGATTAAAATAATTTGAGAAATACGGAACGATAGGAAAATGAAAGTTTTTATTTTTTATTCATAAATAAAATAAAAGTAGTTTCCGCAGTTTTTTCTGCCATTTTTTCATTTTGAGACTTTGATGAAGTGGAGTACAAGTACTGAATTACACTGGTCTGTCATAAAATCAATTAAAATACATTGTTTGTTGTAACATGAAGACAATCAGGACAAACAAAAGATTTTCAAAGCACGCTCTCTAAGTTATGATTCTTGTTTTCTCAGCTGTAGTTGTCGCTCACAACTCTGACTATTGTTTTTTCTTTTGGTCAGGATTTCTCAGCAGGTGGTTCTTCCTTTAACTGAACTGTTTGTACAGCTGAATCACAAAGATATGAAAAACTACCTTTTGATCAAAATATAACTTCAGATGAAAATGAGACAAAAAAAAGTCACTTCCAAGCATAATTGGTTTAAATAAATAAAAAAAAAAGAGCATGAAGTCACAGATATTTTAATCCATTTTATTTTGTTTACTCCATAAACCAGATGAACATTTGCTGCCCTCTAGTGGTTAAACAATGAAAACTAATGCGAAAAATAAGTGGATTGTTGTTGCATTTGTTTAATGTACTTTAGCTCATATAGATCAGTGACCAAATGCATTTTCTTTTTAATAAATAAGCTAATCTCTACATGCCTAAGATGTTTTAAAAAATGGAGAAGCACCAGCATTTGGTTTGATCCCAGTACAAATCTCTGAAATACCTCAACTTCCTGTTCAAGTAGATCAATGTAAGTTAAAAAAAAAAGGCTACATGTGAAAAAAAAATAAGAAGAAAAATTTACAAAAGCAACAAATTTACACAATGACTAACCACATTTCGGTTGTTTTTTTAATCTAAAAAGGTTAAAAGTGACTGAAAAACTTCTCCCATGATGCAGTTCTATTGTTATTGTAGTGTTTCATAATGATTTCATTTTTCACAATTAAGAGTTCACCAAACCAACATGACCCTGTGTGAAATAGGAACCGAAGCAGAACCTGTTTTGACGACATGATGAAGCAACACATCATGTTCAGAGGCAATCCAAGTCGTTAACCGGGTCTCCGTTGACTGTGTAATTGCGCAATTCGACATTTTGAAAATAAATTTGGTTAATGGCAACACAACAATTTCAAAAAAGAAAACCTAATTTTTTGATCAAAGGTTTTGGTGCTAGGATGAAGCAGTTTTCAGCCATATTAAAATTTTGCAAAACTGCAATGGAAACACTTTTTGGACATCACGAAAGTCACATGATCAAAACCCAGATGTTACCACTGCCTCAAACCACAAAGAAGAATACAGGAAGTAATTGGAGGATGATGACGCAGCCTGTGGTTCCTTTTTAACGACTGGGGGAAAAAAAAGTTTTTTAATGACTTATCACGTGAACAAACTTATTCATGTGTGATTTTAATTGGATTTCTTATGTACAGGAAACACCACAACTGTGGGACACTGGGGTTTTTTGATATTATTGAAAAATCGACAAAGTTTTGCGCACATTCTTCACGGAGACGCAGCTTCAGACATGTTTTGGTCTGCAAATATTTGAAACTCTTTGTCAGAGTTCACGATTCGCTAAAAAGACTTAAAAAGCCTGTTTCACATTTGGCAAAAACATCTTAATCATCCCTTAAGCTTTTAGGAAAACACACAAAGATTACGGAACGCAATCTTTGACGTTGATGCTTGGACTGCTCTCATCACACAAAGCCAGGTTGGCTTTGATTGCTTTTTTAAGTATTAAATAAAATCATAAATCTGTAAGGAGGAGGATATTTCATCACCAAAAGCTAAGTCACAAACCAAACACGTTGGTTGATGCCGAACCGTCAGCAGTTCTGGACAAAGCTTTGACTGTTGGCTGTACAGGCGGCTCAGATTACACAATGCCCTGCCTTTATTCCTCTTCTCTTAGCTCGGTTGCTCTGACAGATAAAAGTGCACAAATCCCGTCTCACATCAACCCAGGAGCAAATGCCAGTCCGATTAGGTCAAAGTACCAGTGGGTGTCATTTATATAGTCTCTTATATTTTCTTTTCCAGGAATTGTCTCTCTGACACTTTGGAAACTCCTGAACCAAACCTCCAAAGGATCAGCGGCCCACCTCTTTTACTTTTGTCTCATCTAAACTCACTATAATTACATTACTTTCTCTTACAAATATCACTGGAGTGCATGTTTCAGACAGTGCAATGATAACAAAAAAAAGTGTTTCCTATTAAAAAACATCCAATGTAACAGCAGAGCAGAATATCTTGGCGCAAACTCTCCAGTCAGTTGTTGCTTTCATTGCCAGTGGAAAATGTCAAAAACATTCTGAGGGAAAAAATTAAAAAAACAACTTCTCGAAAAATCCATCCTTTAAAATGTTTGTTTCAGAGAAGACTTTGTTGATGATGCCAGCCTCGACGTAGTTTTACTAATCCGTCACTGCAGTTTCCTCTGCAACAAGAGGAAACGAACCATTAAGTGGTGATGTGGTTTAAAAGATGTGACGTTTTTGTAGGAATGTGGACGGCGTCCAGGCAGAGCAAACTTATTGTGAAACTGAACTGACTTCAGAGAAAGGCTAGACTATTTCAGATTATTTTTCCTTCAATTTAAATTGGAAATGAATGAAAAAATATATATATTTCACTTTTGAGCTGAAAACATAAACTATCTTACCATCTAATTGTTCTTTTAGTGGAGTGGTGTTGCCGTTGGATTCTGAAGCAGCTTGAGGTTCTGCAACAAAAACAATCTAAATGAAATGTTTGACATTTTATCAACTGGAAAATGACAGGAAGTTCAGGTTTAGACTTACGCTGCGCCATGGTATTCTTCCAGAAATCTGAAAAACAGATTAAAGAAAAAAAATTTGTATATTTGAACATAAACATATTTCTTAAGTTAACAGAGTTTGAATCTAAAAAAGGTTAAAATTAGCTTTTGTTGTCTATTTACCTCTTTCCCAAGGCATAGAGGCTGCAGAGAGAATATGGAAAATCAAAAACAAGTTCATCTTTATATATTTATGGTATATCATCTATGCATCTTAGTTTATATACAGACGTATAATCGCATTTAGGTCAAAGTTCATTTGTAAAAACTAGCAAAGGAAATTTGTAATTAAAATGGTTTTAAAGGAATCTTACATTTATTGTAGAACCATTCTCCTGAAAAGAAGAAAAAATAATAATTTTACACTTTGAAACAAAAACCAGGCATTGTACATATTTACAGTCCATAAATATATAGATAAATGAACTCTCATTACCTGTTTTTATTCTGTGGACAATGGCCACCAGTATCACAAGCAGCAGCAACACGACCAACACTGTGACTCCTGTGGAAATCTTCGGACCACTTTGAGCTGAGTTAAAACCACATATATGAAATATAAAAAAGGGACATTAAGCAGATTACATATGCTGTACAATAAAACCATTCTCATGCAAGTGTCCCTTGCCAAACTCACAGAACAGATGTTCACTAGCAGACGCCAGAGAACATCTGTTAATAACTTCACCTGTTAGTGGTCATAATGTTATGCCTTAATGGTGTACACTTGCATATTTAAATTAAGTTTCTGAGGAAGTGAAACTTTTCTAACCTCCTGTAGGAGCTAACTGTGCTACAGCACTAACGCTTTCAACAATTACATTTCTTTCTGCTTCCAAAGAAATGGCCCAAGTTTGTGAAAATTGTAACTTATTTGAATTTGTCACTTGGGACAGAGGACCCCGTGTTTCCCCCTTTATAATGCTGCCCTGGGCTACTGCCCATTTAGACCGAATCCAATGGCTTGGCAGGAAATAAAGGTGTTTCAGTCAAAAACATACAATTTAAAGAACAGACTGGTGTCTTCCCACACCAATGACTCCATATGGCACTTAATGGATTAACTAATGATAGAAAAACAGTGGCTAGAGCAGCATATATCAATTCTTTATGGGGTCAACTCACCAGGCTTGAATGGGTTGTAGAAGGATTTGCTTCTCTCCTCACTGACTGGATTTTTCATCTTACAGCTGAACTCTCCGACACCTGAACTGTCGCCCTGCAAAAAAAAACACTACAGTTATCACCAAAGTGTGAAAAACAGGATTTGTTAAACTGCAAAAACATTATTCACCAAAGATTTTAGCTGATTTGTCAGCCTCTTATATTTGACGTATGAGATATACCTTTACAGTGTATATTTTGTCTGAGGGCTCTGACACTTCAGTGTTGTCAGTCATCCATATGTACTGTACTGGTTCTGCTCTGGCTGTGTTTCCGTCACAGGTCAGGATACATGTGTTTGTACCTTCAGGGCAGGATGAAGCAATGGTAGGTACAGGAACTGGAGCTGGAGGTGGAGAAAGATGAGATCCAATCAAGCTCTATGTCTTTTAATCTAAAACTAGTCCACAGTAAAAACGAGGTTGATTACCAAGTACAAAGAGATTAATCTTGTGGTCTATTTCAGTGCTGTCGACCTCTGTCGTGTACACGTTGGTGAGATCATAAATCAGGTTTGTGATAGTCAATTCTCCAGTCCGACTGTTCAAGTTGCTCCGACCTGCAAACAAAAATAGTTGAGAAAATTATCTTTCACTTCACAAATTAAAAAAAGTTGCAAGAAAAAGAACGCCACTGAGTCACTTACCTTGGAATTTATCATAGTACGTGAAAGGGTCCGAGTGGTCTGGGTCAAAGTCGACAACCAGATTTTTCCCAGCTTTCCAGGTGATGCTTTTGGTTGCATTACTTACAGACCCCGGTTTTGGTTTGAGTGTTACCTCACCTCCCACCTTCGCATAGATCGTTTCATCTGTGAGAGGTAAAAAAATAAAAACAGCAGAAGTGTGAATTTAAGCCAGTAATTTCATCTTAAAGCGAGAAAAACATTCAGTTCTTCCTTAGACTAATTCAGCCCAAAATGGTCTCTTACATTCTAGAACAAGTTGTTCTAGAATTAGCATAGATAGATTTTTTAAGCTATCTAAGCTTTACAGATAGCGGTGGAGGCAAGTTTTCTCCACCTTCATCTTATTTTTGTGTTGGAAATATTCTTCCCACCTTCTATGGTGACACTGGTTTGTTGTGCAAATCTCAAGGACCAATGAAATTGAAGATCTGCAGCTGCTGACTGAGAATAACAGGCATCTAGGATTGTGTTTAAAACTTGATAGTCTTCACTAAAGATGAGGATTTATTAGACTCTCCCTATTGGATCAGAATTCACTGCCAGAAGTTTTAGTCATCCAAGACTTGTGTCCCTTTCTATTATGTAAAAGGTTTCCCCTGTTACCTTAAATTTGAGGAAATTATGCTGTATTTTGTATCATCTTCAGCACAATGCTTTTCTGATCTTATTTCTCATGTGACATGGAGCTTTTCATGAGCCATGCACCTTTGTGAAATGACCTTAAATGCCTCCATGCTGTAATCCTGTACTGCATCACATGTTTACATGTTCTTCATGTGTTTTACGACTTTTATTGCAATGTAGATGTAATATTCCCTCTTAAAACAAACAAAACTGGTTCATGTTATGAAAAAAAATACATGCATGTGAGCGTCAGACTTCAAAAAGCAATAACTGGGTGGGGCCCGGCAGTTTTAAACTTAAAAAAACCCGGAATGAAGTTTATTAGGTTGCAGCTGATTGATGTGGAGGACCTGGACTCACCTGAGGACACAGAGGCCGCCGACAGAAGAAGAAGAAACCATCCTGGGCCTGGAAGAGTTTTGATTGGAGACGAAGAGATCATGGCGATGGTCTGAGAAGGTTATGAACGAGGAAATGGGTTGTTTTCTGTCTGTAACCGAAAGTAACATGTGCAGCGACGTTACACTAAGATTAAAGGCATTTTAAAACCCTGAATTTAACAACGTAAAGCAGGGTTTCAGTCGGAGGCGCTGTGTGAATAGCAGTTTCGAAAAGCCGTAAAGTGAAAGTATAAGTGGGACATGACACAGGCTCCAAGACTCCGCCTCCGAGACACATATTGAAAAATGTATTTGTCAAAGTGACTCTTATTGTTTCATATTTACTGCTAGGTGGCGTTCATAGTATCGTCTCTAGCATGTTTTTTTTAATTGAAGTTGAATCAGGTTTGTTGAATTTAAAGTTTATTCAAAGTCTGAAGCGGAAGTTTTCCGCCCCCCAGTGTCCAGAGATTGGTACTGCAGCACGTTATGACCAAAATACAATGGAGCAAAAAAAAAAAAAAAGCCACAAATTATTTTAGTAATTTACAAAATTTTACTAAATGTGGAGCTAATTTATTACAGTTAATATAAAGTAGCTTAACACATTTTTTATTATCTAAATGACTACTTATATGAAAAAGCCATTTCTGTATTTGTTGAATAAATTAAATTGTGTTTTAAATCTTGCATTTACAATGTTATTAATATTTGTTAGCAATTTAAAAAAAAAAACACACACACAATGAAACATATCTTAAAACAGGTTGAAGCAGAGCCTTGGTTAAAATGCAATATGTAATCTTATACCGTGTTTTTGCATTTTACGTTGTAATCAAATCATTTATTTGCCGGCTCCCCGAAGCTTGATTCATTCAGAACTTCCAGCTGCAGCCACAGGCCTCCCTCAGCGCGCAGGACGAGTTGGGGGAGACGCCGCACCTTCCCGGAGCTGCTCCCTGCCTCAAGGTTGACCCCCGGGGTCAAACGAAACCTCAGCAGGGTCAGCGCTACGACAACTCGAAGTTCAGCCATGGCAAATTTCTGTCCGATGCAGTTCCTGCGAGCAGACATGAATTAAATTCACCACTGATATGTAAATTCTTATTTTCTTCAGGAGAAAAAACTGAACCTGGGGCCGGAGGAGAACGGGATGAAGCCATGAGAGGAGCGACTGTGTGCATTGGTCGACTCAAAGCGAAGAGGATCGAACTCCTTTGAAGGACATTAAAATGTGTCAAATTTAAACAAATGTCAAACTAATTTGAGGGGATATTTATTTGCATTTTCTTACATGTGGGTTTGTCCAGACTTCAGGGTTGTGGTGTGTCCCATAAAGACTGACCAAGCAGATTACACCTTAGGGGAAAAACAGATTTTACTTCCCAGTTAGGACCTTCTTAACATAAAGGTGTCACAAGGAGGATGCTTCTGATACAGCCTGACGTAAAATAAAGTAAGTAAAAGTAAAGAAAAATCCTGTATCTATCGTAAAAACTCCCAGAATGCCAAGCTTCTCACCCTGTGGTATGGTGAGATCTCCTGGCAACGGCACATCCTGGGTGTACTTCCTGGTTACAGCCTGGACAGGCGAGTGCAGCCTGAGGCTCTCTTTAATGCACATGGTAGTGAAAGGAAGGTTGGACAGGTCCTCCCTTCAAATTAAAAGGTGTGTCAGTGGAACAAACAATTGCAGCCTTGGAAAAATATTTTTACCTTTAGACATTTTTCACATTTCGTTACTTTACCTCCATGAGTTTCAGGGTATTTATTTTGTTTCCTACACCTGCAAATCTTTTGGTTTGCACATCGAGTGACTAAAATATCACAGACACAGTCAGGCTGGCTATAAGGCAAGTCAATTTTCAAGTCTGAACTTTGACTAGTCCATTCTACATAAATAACACATTGTTGTTCTGCAGGAATGTGACTGTTAGGTCCAGTTACTGGACAAAACGTAGAAAAAAAATCTTTTATTTTCCACAGCGGAGTGAGTGTGTGTGTGTGTGTGTGTGTGTGTGTGTGCATCTTCTAACCACTGTATTTCATGTCCATCTCGCCCCTGCATCAGCTCCATCACTTCCTGCCTGCATTTCTCCTGATAGTGGGGATGGCGAGCTAAATTGTACAGCGTCCAGCAAATTGCGCTCGCTGTCGTGTCATGTCCTGTGGGAAAAGTGAGTCTGATTTTTGTTTTTATTTATCACAAGTCACATCTTCATTGCCTGTTTTCCTAATATCATGCAGACTTATGCTCCAACTGGCTGCAAGATATTTGTTTTGTTCTGCTTCTGTTTCTCAGCATTTAAGTATAATTTGATCCAAAACACTTTTAAAATAAGATCAGAGGTAAACGTAGACATACAAGTGATAGAATAATTATCATCCATATGGATAAGATACTTTAAATTGATCAATTTAGTTTGTTTCAAGCTGCACAGTCGCAGTTCACATTTATGGCTGCAGAGGGCGGTGTTTAGCCAAAACACCGTCTCACCTGCAAACATGAAAGTGTTGGCTTCCGCCTGAATTTCCTCATCTGTGAGTCCTTGTCCGTCTTCATCCTGTGTTAAAAGATTTTTTTTTTTTTTTTTTTTTTTTTTTGAGTTTAATTTGTCATATTTCATTTTACAGTCCTCTCTGGATTCACCTTTGACAGCAGAATGAGGTCCACGAAATCTTTCTTTCTCTGTTGCGCTGCAGTCATGCTGGTCAGTGTCTCTGTCTCCCTCTGCTGGTCAATGAGAGCACGGCGCTGCTGCACAACATCCCTGGTGAACCTGCATGCAGTTACAAAATACACAGAAAATATGTAAATAAGTTTATTTTTTAAAGCTTTGTGGAAATACACTGTGACTCAATTGTGTAAATAACATCTCCAGCTTTTATAATCAGACAGAAAAGTACATTGAAGTTGTCATCTGGTTTAATTTTCAGAATTTCCTCCTACCTACTAGATGTTAAACTCGACTACACTACCTGTGCACCACACTCAATGCTCGCTTGAATCTCTTTCCTTGCTCAGTTTTCCAGTAGATCCAGTCCCAGTGGTGCAAAATGCGAAGGCGGCGATCTATCACCAGGTCGCTGAGCTCCACGATGGAGGACACATACTCACTAGTGGACCTGAAAACAAATATGTGCTGCTTTAAAGCAGAAATCCAGAACAGAGACAAGACATTTTGGGTGGAACAGTTAAGTCCTCACTCCTGACAGTTGCTGTGGTAGCTGAAGGCGCATTTTAATAAGCTGTCCAGTGTCATGAGAGTGACATGGTCAAACATCTCTATGTTGGTTGTTCCTCCTGCCACCAGGCGGCGCCATTTATTCTGGACATCAAGTGAGAAGACATGGAAAACGTGCTCTGAGTGCATTGCTCTTTCAACAAATGTCCCTTTTTTTCAGCCTGTATGCTCCAATTAACGATTAATTGATTACTAAATTAGTTGACAATTAATCCGATTAATTCAATTAATCACTTCACTCCAATATAAAGTTTTGTCTGAACATGTTAATGGTGTTTTTTTTTAACTCAAGTGTGCGCCTTACATGCATGGTGTTGGTCGAAGAGTTAAAGGTCAGGACGTAGTTTTTGAGGATGTCGAAATGAAAAGCCGGGGTCAGCAGTCGCCTCTTGCGAGACCACTCCTCTCCGTTACTTATCAACAAACTGTGACCTGTAAAAAATTAAATCAGGTCAAGCTCATTTATATGCTAATTTAACACCACTTCATATTTGTACACTGTAAATCAAAACTTTGTATTTAACTGAAAAAGATGAGTAAATTTAATCAACCTTAGTCGATTAAATTACGGCAAAAACTTCACTGATGCAGTCAGTTCATTAAGAATAAACCACTTTTAGAGCAGTACAGCTTTAATTGGCTTTTTTCCCTTTGTCATTTACATTTGACTATATGAAACTACACAGCGAGTGTGTGGCATGTTCATTGTCATGACCACACTGCTCCACACGAGGGCGCTGTTTCGCAAACGCTCGTGTTTGATTTACTCTAAAAAACAAAAGTGAGCAAATGTCAGTGATATCTGTTTGAGTTACAGCTGACAATTTCAATCAAATAATTATTTTTTTATTTTTTACATAAGTAGTTTCAAGTTTTTTAAATAAAAGTGTGGCTTCTGAAATCTTTGAGGTTTATTTACACATCATCACCTTCCTAAAATAACTTCTTTTTTTTTTTTTTCCTTTTTTCCAAAAATGAAAAAAAAAAAGGCAAAAATATGACTTAGGACTTTATTTTAGAAAGATGACGATGTACAAAAAAAAAAAGCTTTGGGTGCTGTTTAAGTAATTACATAATACTCAGAATCGTTAAGTTAATTTGTTCATTAAAATTACACAAGTGAATCTTAAACAGTTAATCTAATAAAACCTAAACAGTCGTGATGTAAAGAGTATTTCTTCAGTGAGTAGATCTAATCAGGTTTTACAGTGTACTCAGTTTTCTTCATGAGTCAACACAACATGTCTGACTCACCCAGCCATGGACGCAGGTGCCCGTAGATAAACTCATCCTTCATCGTGACGTTGGCTTCAAGATGAAGTCAAAATATCAGTGTGAGCTTTTGGATATTGTAAAATAACCTCTTGTGTTCTGCGTGGTCTTTGTTCATACCAGCCGCCATCAGCAGGGGCTTCACATAGTCAGGATGAAAGACTCTGACCAGGTGGTAGAAAGGCCCCAGGAACCAGGAGCAGGAGTGCTTGTAGGTCTGCACCAGTTCATCCACCTGTTGGAGACCTTCCTCGGTGCTCTGCATCTGAGATATTAATATGTTTATTACATTTTTTTTTTTTAAAGTAACGCTGTATGTCTGAGAGGTGGATTTTGAGCCTTACCTGACCGAGGTGACCAATCAGCCATGAATGCGTCCGCGGCTTGTTGAAGCAGGACAACCTGTGAGTGTACCAGGCGTGTCGGACCAGCAGCCTCGCCGTCCAGACTCCCACCGCAGCCAGCAGCGCGGACCCCGTCAGCTGCAGGAGGAAGCTGACCCCAGACCAGCTGAAAAGCTGTGACAGGACCCTGTGAAGGATGGCCATGATGGGACACAGGAGCAGAAACTAAAACAACAACAAGTGGTGCTCAGATGTCCTGATCCGACGGAGGCGGCTGACAGCCTGTTGATTTAGAAACGTGCAGGAACTAAACTTCTTCCGCACACAGTTGTGCATATTTCATAACAGTTGCTGACATTGTTATGGCCCCACTTCCTTTTGTCTGTTACATGCGGTCACTTTCGTCATGTTCGCCACATGAGATTTCATGTTGATGTGAATTTAATTGCAAAAACAAACGTTAGGCGATTGGCCAACATCCTGGGAAAAGGAGGAAAAATTACACATCATCTTCTTTTTTTTTTTATAACAATCTAAGATGCAAGAGGGAATCAGTTTTAAGGTTAAAGAAACCTACAGTCCACAAAGGAGACACAGCAAAAAGTACTTTAGTCAGATGACTAATTCAAATAATGTGACCTACATTCAAAATGCTTTATGTGGTTGGAAACTCACAGAACGGGGGCAGATGGTGGTGGCACCGTTATGCTGTGGGGATGCGGTCCATCAATAGGAACACAGAAGCTGATTGGCGTTGATAAAAAAAAAAAAAAAAAAAAAAAAAAAAGTTGAATAATGCTTAAAAAATTCCAAGGTTTTTTTAAGGGTGTTTGCTAAAAAAATAATAAAAAATTTACCGGATGAACATAATAACCCCATAAAC
>CAEGAD010074152.1:0-41927 GCA_903067055.1 Poeciliopsis paucimaculata | reverse complement strand
GAAAATATCCTGGTAGGTTATAGGGTATAAAAAACAGGGTAGGCAAGAATAAGCTTTGCTTCAGCCTATTCCTTTTTTGGTAAATTGTTGCTTTTTTTTCTTTTTTTTTTTTCTTTGTTGTTTCTGGTGATGTGGACAGTTTACCAAAATAAAATGAAATGAATGAATGAAAATGAATGTTTTTTCAACATCAAAGCATAATTTTTTTCCCACCCTGCTGAACCTTGACTTTGATTTTTTTTCTGTTGAGTTTTTCAGGTTTTCTCCTCTTTTTTAAATGAAAAAAACTAATTAAATGTTTCATTTTTGAAGATTTAATATTTGTAAAATCTGCTTTTTTATATCACCAATGCACTCCTTGGATTTTATAGTTCGGAGTGATATTAGAATGCAGAGGGAATGCCATTTCGCATGACTTACAGCTTTCATTTTTTGGCGGTTTTGAATTCAGGTCAACTCTATGACAAGATATAAAGGTCAGGCTAGGGTTCTTTCATTTTTAATTATGAGAATAAGGTCATAATATTACAAGACTACAGTCCTATGACAATTGAGTCTGTCATAATCTCTCCTCCAGAGTCTCCTCGTTGTCCTGTCTTCCCCTTGATTGCTCCCAGGTGTGTCTCGTTCCTGTGATTGCCCTCTGTGTATTTAATCCCTCCTGTGTCCTTTGTTCCTCGTGGGGTCCTTGTTGTTTGTCGTTTGTCAGTTTGTCCAAAGTTGTCGTCGCCATTGTTGTTCTCCGCCTGTTTGACCTGTTGCTTCCGGTGTGAGCCCTGGCTTCCGCTCAGCTGTGCTGCCAGGCTGCGGACTACCTTGATGTTGACTGTTTGTTCCTGGACATTATCATTAAATCTCCACAACTCACCTTACCTGGGCCTCCAGCGTCTGCCTCACCACTCCCACAACACCAACATCCATGACAGAGTCATAATATTAGGAAAATAGAGTACTAGTTTTATGAGAACTCCAACAAAAAAACAAAAAAAAAAAATACAAATATTGAAGTGATACTTTGGTATAAGTTTTAAAGATAATACTTAATGGAAATACTTAATCTTTTAACACATTAGCATTGCAATTATGATAAGTGGCAAGACTTTGAATCAATAGTGTTAACATTAGGACTTGATAACTTTAAGCTTTTTCTACAATGGTGTATTTGGGCCATGTTAGGTAAAGAAAAAAAACAAATATATTTCCACCGGAAAACTCCAATATGTTGAGATTAATCTTAGAAATTTTCTTTCTTCTAATTTTCTACTTTAATTTTAGAATTTTTGATATCAGAAATTTCTATGATTTTTCTTGAATATTTTTGAGATTATTCTCAAAATATCTGTGGTTTTGGTGGAATGTACGAATGTACTTTTTTTTTTTTCTCCATCTTTAGTGGCCTTAACGCACTGCTGTATTTTTTTTTTTTTTTCTCATTAAGACAACTTTTTTTTAAATCTTAGTTTGGAGATGTTTTTTCTGGTAAAATTGCATGTTTTTGTAATATTTGAATAATATTCTTCTTATTAAACAAAATCTCTGTAGCCTGGCCCGAACACTCCATCATACAATTGATTGATATCATACCACTTTTTGAAATTATTTTCTCTAATTTGTAAGTTTTTTTTGTTTTTTTTTTTAAAAGAAAGATATCGGAATAAAATGGATAAACATTGGATCTAGTACAAAAAAAAAATATTTTTAAGCTCTACCGCCCCAGCCCTAGTGAAGGGTTAATAGAGAAATTTACACTCATTTACCATAAGTCTATATTCTGTTGTTTTCTTTTTTACCCAATTTAAGCCTCTTAGACTCTGATAGCCGCTTTGGCTTCACACATTCGGAGCAAGGTTGTTACAGTGGATTCCAGCACTATTTAATTATTTTGGCTTCTGCAGAATCCCAAAGATTGGTTTAATGATACATAAGTTGAACTTAAAGAGCTGCTTTATGTGCATGTTGTCTCCTTTTTGAATTACTTGCAGCAGACTGTTTGACTTTAGATCAGTTTTGAACATTTTAGGAATGTTCCTTTAGAAGACCTTGAGGCCAAGGTCTTCTAAAGGAACACAGTTATTTTACAGATTGCACACAAGTGACATAGGAGCAAACAATGATAGAAGCCGGACATTTTCAGGAATAAGGATCTGCTTCCTCCAGTGTAGGACTGAGAGGACTGGAAGCTGCTGTGATTTTTGCTGACTATTCCAAAGACTTTTTAAGAGATGGAGTTGCAGTTCTCCTACTAATTTATTTAGTAAAAAATGCATTCCAATGTAACATATTTGAAAGCAACTTCATACAAGCAATCCTACTGATATGTGCAGTGTTAGGTCAAGGAATAACAGGAAAACTTTTTTTTTTTTTTTCTAAATCATTGGGGGGCAGAAGGGAAAAGGATTTTTTTTCTTTCTGTCTTCCAAAACTGTGGTGACTGGAACTTTTATATAATAAATAAGAATAACAAAAAACATTGAACATTCTGGCTCATGAGATGTCTTCACGATTTTCAAACATGACTAGATGATGGGAGATTATTTAAATTAATAAATTTCATCAGCGCCTCTTGTTTTTAACCATAAAACCATAAGGAAGCAATGATCAGGTTGAAAAAACAGAAGGTCTTGACAACATATATTTAGCATAACTACGGCTCTGCAGTTTCTAACAAACCAAATCTTGTGAAAATTATGTAAAAAAATGTATTTTAGTTGGACATAAAGCTATAAACAGTTTATGGTTAGTGAACAACTATTTTATAGTAACACAAATAAATCATAATTTATAATTACATCTCTACAACTAATTGTACAAGATCTGTAGAAAACTATGAAGTCAACAACTTGTAGCAATTTCAAAAATTTTATTGTCATTAAAGGGAACACAGTTTCTGGTTGCATATATTAAAGCATAGTTATTTTTTGTGATTAAATGTTACACAGAATCTTGAATATTTTTTATTGAATGATAAATACACATTAACTGGGTCTAACAAAATTTAACGATTAACAATTACTTGTGAGTTTTTACCAGATTTAGTGAGTTAATATTATGTGATGAAGTGAAATGCTTTCATTTCCAAAGCTCACCAAGCTCCTGTCACTAAGGAGATGGTTTATAACGCTCGCACCAGTCTCCAGTCAGATATGGGTCACAGGTCAGCGTGTATATGAACTCAAGCCGTCCTCTCTTTATTGAGCACTTGACACGATGAGTGCCCGGGGTCAGGTTCTGCTTGCAGTCTCCAAGAAACTCGTCATAGAACAAGTCTTTATCCCAAACTTCAACTTTCAGAACGTTGTTTGTGTCCACCTTCGTGAGAAAATTGGAATGGAGGATCTTTCAGATGCATATTTTCCAGCTTAAAGTCAACTTTTTAACGTGATATAGAAAAGAAAACACATATCAAAAGTTGATAAATGCAGTGTAATCTTAGTTTAAACACAACAGCACAAGATATGAAATACATCAGCTGGGCTGTGTCTGCTTACACAATACATGTGTAAAGTGGTTTCTGTTCAAATATTTTCAGATTTTTTTCTGTTTTGACTTTTATGTGTACTCGACCATAAACACCATGATATGTGCATGATGTAATCAAGTAAAACCAAATTCTTTTTCATGGAGGTGCATCCTATTATCCTAAAATATAAAGAATCTGCAGCCTGGCTTGGAACTAGAAATGGAGTTAATTGTCCATTCCCCATGTTTGCCTACACCATATGTTGCTTGTCTGCATTACATATCACTGTATACTTTGATTTGTGTTATTTGATTTGATTTATTTATTTAAAACAGGTTTTTTAAAAATAAGAAAATAAGCAATCAGTAGGTCAGAGAAAACAATTGGACAATACATTTTTACTTTGACATTGAAGGTTCATTTTGCACATTTGTTGTTTGGACAGCCAAATTCTTATTCTCATTATTGATTTGTAAAAGCAATAAGAGAGGGTTAGCTCTCTTATTGCTAACCCTTGCTTATCCTGTTGACTCAACAACAGGATAAGCAAAGCAGTGACTGTGGGAGCTGCATGTCCACAGACACCCAGGTTGGTTCTGAGAACCGAAACAAGAATGAGTCAGGCCTAAAGGTAGGTGCTCTTTTCTTGTTATTGTGGCTGCTGTCTCATGCAGGCAGCAAGTTGAAGGACAAATTAGTTCATCCATCCCTTATCTGTTCACCCTTATCCCTAGTGGGGTCGGGAGTTGCTGGTGCCTATTTCCAGCTGCGTTCCGGGCAAGAGGCGGGGTCACCCTGGACAGGTCGCCAGACTATTGCAGGGCAACACAGAAACAAACAGGACAAAACCATTCATTCAACACCTGGGGAGAATTTGGAAAGACCAAGTAACCTAACAGTCACGTTTTTGGACTGTGGGAGGAAGCTGGAGTATCCGGAGAGAACCCACGCATGCACAGGGAGAACATGCAAACTCCGTGCAGAAAGACCCCAGGCCAGGAATCGAACCCAGGACCTTCTTGCTGCAAACTGCGCCACTGTGCAGCCCGGACAAATTTGTTGATGAACATTAATTTATTTGCAATTTAAAGTACAACTTATTTCTGATATTAAATGATATTTGACCCAATATGAAATGTTTGGTAATAAATAGTTTTGGTGTCACCAATGAATGGATCAGCTATCTTTCAAAACTGATGCATAAAAACTCAAATCTCTTCACTTCTGGTAATTGAGTTTTTATTGTCGCAAAAATGAATGGTGGTATTAACTCTATAAATTCTTCTGCATCAACAGAGTAAATGGATCAGTTTCTCTGTTGAGATTTTTAAATTAAACTTGTGATAATAATGTTTACTGACCTTGCCAAAATCAAAATCTTCATTGAACTTCGGATTGTTGGATTTGACCATGTGGGAGCGTTGTTTTGTGGAACCGTACCATACGACAACAAAGCTGTGAACAAAGGAAGAGCCATATAAAAGGTGTGCTTATCAGGTTCCAATAGGTCATAAAATTCTACCTTTGCATCAACCCACCACTCAGTCTTCCCAGAAATATCTCCAGTGATGTTGTGGCCTTGAGTAATGGTCACTGATAGAGTTCCCTTTGAGGCTTGCAGAGGGCAGCAGTTTGAGGACAAATTAGGAGTAGAGCCCGCACAGTGTGGCTCTTGGGATGATTTCTTCACAGCATTGCTCAGCAAATAATGCTCAATAGCAGCTTTCATCCCTGCCTTTTGAAGCTTGCCTGGCACAAGATGATAGAGAGGTCGAAGAGAGAACGAAACAACATCTGGATTATGTGCCAGGCTCAGTAGCCATTTTTGGTAGTTCATGGAATCATCTTTGGAAATTGAAAACTCCCCCAACCAACCATCTCCTCCAGACACCTCAGTGTGGTGTTGGTGGAGACCAGAGGTGAAATTGGTGGAGGAGTCCTGATTTTCTAGGACATTTTTGCAATGCTTAAGAGAACCAGTGAGTTGCGCCTTTCCCAAGCCAACAGCAACACCCGCAGATAAACAGGAGTGGACCTGGGCGAAAGAACAGTAAAGAGATTTTTTTTTTTTTTTTTTTTTTTTAAAGAAAGCTGCTTTTCTCCAGACATTTGCATGAAGAGACAGCCAAAAGCAAAGAAGAATATGTTCATGTAAAAATACTCTGGAAGTTTGAATGGACAAAACAAGCAAACAAACAAAAAAAACTCTTACAAATTTTTTAAGTAGTTTGTTGGAAGTGATGAACTTCATTTGGTAATAATATAAGTGCAGCCTAAGAAACACCACTGCAATTTAATATGTGACTGTACACAGTGCCACCAACTGGCCAACTGGTATAAGTTCACAAAAACAATATGAAAACACGTGACCTGAATCGAGAATGTTCTATTTTGAGTCTGTTTCCTCCTCATGACACACTTACAATTAAAAATATTTGATTTGATTGATTTGATTGATTTATTTGAAACAAGTTTTTAAAAGCAAGAAAGCAAGCAATCAGTAAGACAGAAAAAACTTGTGCATACATAACCAAGAACAAAATAATGAGTTTACAATTACTTTTCTGTTTGAAAAAGAGTAGGGAGAAGTTGTGAACATTTATTTAATTCCTTGCCTCAATTTAAACAACCTATTACTTACCAACTCAATAATTATCTAAAATTGTCATTAAGCCATGTAATATTCATGTGCCTGTACAATATACTGTACTAAAGCACCAACAAATAAATTGTATTACATAGACAAAATGGTTACAAACTAACTCATAGCAAGACAAGAAAAACTACGGATCCACAATAATAATAATTTGATCAAATTTACGGTAAAATACCATTAAGACCACATCAAGACAGGTTGGCCAACCTTGTCCAATGTCCCGTATCAGTGACTGGCTCTCCAGTAACTTTCCGGTTCCAAACACTAGTAAGACTATGATCACACTAAGTTACAAAAAAATATTGTTTGGAAGTTGTCTGTTTTTTTTTATTGAATTGGGACTATTTTGCACCGCTGAATCCAAAAATGACAATGAAAATAATTGTTCTAACAGTGTATTATTTCAATAATACAAATTTGGATTTCTGTAAACTGAGTAATAAACACTGATGAGGGTAAGTACATGTAAATTAAAAATTAAGTCCTCATTGTGCAAAACTCTGGGCATGAACTTCCGTTTCTTTGAACGCCTCATATTCTCAGCAGCAGGGATAGCTCTCTTCAGAGTCCAACAGCAATCAGCCATCATGACAGCATCTCAGCGTAATATGTAGCTTAGTTCAGAAAGCTGACCTGGATGGGCATACCCAGTGTGATTTTTGGATCAGTACATCAAAATTACCCTAAAACGATTGAAAAACCCCAGACAATTTTTTGGCTGTTGACGAGTGATTGCTCCCAGGTACTTGCATCAAGAATCATCCAGACAATTGCACCCTTCTGCCCACTAGAAAAATCAAAGTTAAAAAATCAAGGTGTCACATTTGACTCATCAGTAGGCGTTAGAGTCATGGAAGTCTAATACATGGTTGTGTTGTGCATTTTGTTACCTCACTTGAGCTTAACCCATTCAGGGAGGACAAACAGCTTCGTGAAGATGTCAGTCGTTTTAGTTGCCCTCCAAGAATAACCTGAAACAGGTTTTAAGTTATTTAAAATGCTTCCCTGTAGAAAAATGTCTATAACTAATTCAAATTGTGTTTGTGCAAAAGTTCTCACCAGTCTAAAGTAGTGTGTGCCATAGGTGTTAATGAGATCTCCATACTCGTTTGCAGTGGCGGAGTTAAAGTGACTTGGCAGCTTTTCTGACTGCTTTTTGAAGTCTGCGCTTAAGTCAGGTGTGCTTGATACTCGAAAACTAGACACCAACACAAAATTAGATAGTTATTTCTATAACCATGACCGGTCAGAATTCAATGAAAAAAGTCAAATTTCCATCCTACCGATAATGGCTGCAGGTGATGCTGTGTGAGCTGAAAGTGTAGCGGTCCTCTTTGGTCCTTTGTGCAGCGAACTTGTAGGCATCGGAGCGGGTTCCTCCTACATCTAACTTGCCAGACTCCAGAACTTCTTGAACATCCAAGCCAAACTGATGAAATACAGACAAAACATATAGTTTATAAGGTGTTAAATAAGAAGCCACTTTTTTAGCTAATCATTTACTTCAGTTCTAATTGAATGCAAACTAAAAAGATAAAACAATTCTTGGAATAGCACATTTTAACTGAAATGAAATGGTGAACGAAAGAAAATCAACCAGTAAGGCTTCTATCAAGATTGTGTTATCAGGGCTGCATTTAAAATATTCCGAAATGTTCTTACCGACCAATCGTTGGTGTCTTGGGATGTATAAGCCTTAATCAGAGAGCTGTTGGCACATTTTAAAGAAAGTAATTATTATTAAACATCTATACTGTTAATTTTTCATATTCTTAATAAGGTACTGAAGCTTTGTAGGTTAGTGAAATTGATAATTTAACTAATTCTTATTTTTAATACCAAAGACTTATTAGGTAGGTATTCATAAACTACAGTTATATTCGGTAAATTTGAATATGCTTCCATATGTGGCTCAGTTTTCAAATTGTCAAGGTTGTCGGTGCTGCCGCGACAGGTACTGACAACCTTGTGGCCAGAGCTCCGATAAGCCGCCTCGACAATGGAGGGATGGGACATGGTCCACTAATTTGTCCCCCACCTCCCATGGAACGTGTTCAAAGTTCTGCCGGAGATGCAAGTTAAAGCTCCGTCTCACAGGGGACTCTGCCAGACATTCCCAGCAGACCCTCACAACACGTTTGGGCCTACCAGATCTGTCCGGCATCCTCCCCCACCACCAAAGCCAACTCACTACCAGGTAGTGGTCAGTGGACAGCTCCGCACCTCTTGTCACCCAAGTGTCCAAGACATATGGCCTCAGATCCGATGAAACGATGACAAAGTTGATCATCGAACTGGTGGTGGGCCCATGGTTGGGGGGGCCCATGGTTAGGGGTCCCATGTCCCCTCTTCGGGCTGAGCCCGGCCAGACTCCATGGGTAAAAGCCCGGCCACCAGGTGCTCGCTATCATGCCCCTCCCCCAGACCCGCATTTCTGTATTATAAATATTTTTATTGGTTTGCTGTGTTATACCTATTTTCAATGTTAGGTTTCCATTACTTGTATGTTGAAAATCCTACATACATGTTGAAAATTCCACATATATGATTATATATGTGGAATTATTCTATATAATATGTTTCACTTAGTGATAAAACGTATGAACCAAATGGATTTTCAATAACATTCTAATTTAGAGGATGGGTCTGTATTTGCCTATTTTTTTCCTTGGCATTTTTAATCAAAATTTCTAATTTGTTTATAATTTTCCTAATCAATTATTTGTACTTATTCACAGTCCAATTGATAGTCATTGTAGCAGAATGGTTCTTGAGCCCATGTCCCTTTGAGTGTGTGAATATATGTGTGTGTGTTTTAGGATTTCTCACCTTGTAGTCCCCATAAGATTCAAAGCCCTCTTTGAATCAGGTGTTTAGTTTACGACTAAGGAGTGACTTGAATTTAGGTCGGGTTTTGGGTCAAAGTCAGATTTTTATATACACAGACTAAAGATGTTAAGTTGTCTTGTCACAACAAAGTGAAAGAGACATGATGTATGAACTATGCAACGAACCCCTCACTCCAAACACATAAATGGTTTGACTGGAGAGAACAATTTTGACTTACAGATTACACCATAAAATATTTGATGGTAACTCGACTTTAAAATGAAAGTCTATCTGCTGCTTTGAAATGCAATTAAAGTCAATAAGGACATTGTTTAGGTTTTAACTCAGAAATTAAAGTTCATGAAGTTGATTTAACAAGAAAAGACAAGTTGTCGAAACATTGTTTTTTAAGTTCTGTTAGAGCATTAATCTTGAATTGTGAGTTTAACTTAATATTGCAATTTAAACTAAATAATCATTTCACAAAATGCAAGAAAAAAACTGCCTTCATCTAGTTAAAAAACAAATGTTTCTGTATCATTTTCATATGTTAAACTACATATTTTATATTAGAATAATCACAATTCTGTTTAAATTTGATTAGAACAAAAATGATCATTTGCTAATGAATTTATCAACAACAAACAACATAAATTCTGTTCAAAAACTTTTAGCAGAGAGTTACAACTTATTAAAATTAACATTTGCCAAAATAACAGACCAAAGTCAGATCAATGTAACGCACGTCCATCTCAGGATTAAAAAACATACCGCTAAGCATAATGGGAAATAAACACATTCCTGTGTTTTTCTTCTTTCAGTGTTTTTAGTGCTAACATATAAACTCCAGTTTATTCAACTCTTTTAGGTTTCATAAAAATAATGAAATGCTAACATAGCTTACTATTGTAAGTTTATCTTTCACAAACTCACACATTTAGGTTAAAAATCTAAAACTAAATTTGTTTAACTTAAATAAATCTAAGTTTATTTAGGGTAAATAAACTTAAACTTATTTAAGTTTACCAAATAAATTTAATAAATAAATTAAAATAAATAATTTATTTACTAATAAATAAATTATATATAATAATTTTTCATTATTATAAATAAATTATAATTTATTAATACATTATAATGAAGATAGTAGACACAACTAAATGTGGCCCAAATGTTTTACAGTGTATAAGGCTGCCCCCGCTGTGCAGATCATGGTCAGTGTGCTACAGGCAAAGAGAAATAAATACACAACCTCAGACACCCTCCATCACTTTGATACCTTTCAGCTGACAGACTAGACATGCTCCATGATTTGTCTCAAGTTTGGGATTTTGTGTTACAACTTAACTCTGCTTCAAACTTTACCACATTTATTTGCTTTGGTCCTCATGATGCTGTTTGTAACCTTCACTGTGAACTCAACTGAGAATAAAGGTGAATTTGTTTGGATTTGTTAAAGAATTATATATTTATTTTAGGTGGCCTATGAAATCAACTGGTTGCACTTGAATAAATTTAAAAGTATCAGAATGAGAACATCAGTATAAATACACACCATATTTTTCATATTTAGATTCCACGTCAGAATTACCCACTTTGTATTGGTCTAACACATAAAGGTCCAAAAAACATACACTGTTGATTGGAACATGTAATTGTAACATATATAAGAAATACCGTATTTGTTAGTTCAATTATGTGATTCAATGTTTACAGTGTTCACAGTGAGGTTTAAATACTTTACCTAGCAGAGTTGTGATAACTGCTGATGATGTCAGCATTGCATTGATTGATGGCACGCCAGTCCAAAACAGAGGCTGGAAGCTTAAAATGAAGAAAAGTTGCATTATTGTTGATTCTTCAAGTCAGATGTACAGATGTAATTTATGCATCTTTAATTACTTTTTGTTGGGCGTTGTTTTGAAGAGGGTTGGAGCAGAGAATACAGCTCTTTTCGGGGTTCAGATAAGTCTTCACATCAATCACATAAGCTCCTTTTCTTTGCAGTCTGACTATATCGTAACCTTCCCCCACCAGGTTGTAGCCCGGTACAAATGGAGCAGCATCACACTCACTTTGGTCCCCATTCCGACAGGACAGAACAGAAGAGTGAAGAAGGAGGACGCTTAGGAGAAGAACAGCTGAAGTTGAACAGGGCAGCATAGCTGCAGTCAGAAGCAAAAAGATAGAGACAAAGGAAATTAAATTGTGTTTTACATAGTGCATGTCATTTTCCTTATTTTCATTGCTTATTTATATAATATCGTATAAGAAACTTATATGCTGACACATGCAAAAATAAAAAAGTAACTGAACATAGATGAGCTATTAAGGCCATTACTAAATTACTCAATTCAGATCATAGTCCTGCGTTAGCAGCATATCTTGAATTTATTTTAATTTATGCTATACGTGAGATTCTTAAAATGAATGGCACTGTAAACAGATATAAGTATATCAGTGATCATTCCTTGTGTGAAGAGTTTTTTCATTCCCTCATCAGAGACTGAGCTTGGCTTTATTAATTAACAATATGTCATGGATTACAATTTGTAATAATTACATAAACCAAACAATTTTTTCCCAACAATTTTGATGTCCCCTTGAGAAGTGACTACAACATTTTTTGTTTCAACAATTATGATTCCCAGCAATGAAGAAAACACAAATTCAGCTTTATATATCTATCTGATTTCAACAGCCACACAGCTCCACCACATTACTGTAAGTGAAATTATAAATTCTGGGGGTGCACTGACTTATCGCCCAGCTGATTTATCTGTCAATTTCCCTAATTTTGGGAATTTTCTTTTTTACATATTTTTTACATGTAAAGCTGATCTTATCCACCAATTTTATCTAGCTCTGCAAAGGTATTTAAATCAACTGCTTTCTTCTTCTGCTCTGCTGCAGAGGACCACCTCACCAGATCATGTGTATTCGTTTGCAGTTAGCAATAGTCACCTCACTGTTGGCAACTCATCAACTTGCCTGCTATATTTAGCAACATTTCAGACAAAAAATTGATATCTGCCAAAATCGGAATCAGCAGGATTTTTAATCAATCTGTAATCGGGGATCAGCCAGAAACTTGAAATCGGTGCACCCCTAATAAATTCACAAGAAAATTATCTTCTATAAAATTGCTGTAGTGTATTCTAAATTTTTCCCAGTTAATTTTATTTTTGATACGAAAAAATCTTACCTGTTCCAAAGCAGATTGAAAAGAAGTTGAAACAAGCGATGTCTGAGTGTGTTGAGCTGAGAACTGTAGTTTATAAAGCAGCAGCGCTGGAGAGATAAAGATTCATACAGAACATTTTGTAAAGGTCAATTGAATGTAATTACTTTGTTTCTTGTAACTGCTGCTAAAGTTTGAGGTTTTTAGTTTGTATTTTATTTTCTGTATAAAGTATCTACGCTAACAGAACAAACAGTTCTACTGCAACCTTTTTGGTCCGGAAGAACAAACTGTTCTACGTGTAGAACAAACAGTTCTACCGGAACACGAATGAAGAAAAAGTTTAACAGCAAGGCAGAAAAAAAGCATAAAAAGCAACTTAAATTTAGCTTCAGTCAATAAAATACAAGGTATCTGCGATTGAAATTCATTTAACTATTTCAATTCTTTGATTGTGTTGAACTCATAGGACAGAGTCCTTCTTTAGTTTTTGCAAGTTGATTTGCGCCACTCTGTGTGTAACTTTCTTTGAATTGTTCTCTCTGGACCAGCTGGGTATTGATGCACAGAAAAACTGTTACATAGTTTCTGCTTCTAGTTACAACTTTACAACTGATGCTACTTCCGGTACAAAAACAAACACATAGCGCACAGCTCTAATTCTGTAAAACATCTATGCTTGAAGAAAAATAACTAGGCATAATGTTTTCAACAATAAAATTTAGAAGACAAATTATATATATTCAATAAATGGATAAAAGAGTGTTTTAGCCATAATTTCAAATAATTGTAGTAGTTTGAATAAAATACTTCTATTACAACAATAATAGACAATAATAATACAACAACAATAATAATACAACAATAGCCACAAGAACTAGGATTAAAGGTAAGTTAGCAAGCAGGTATTGCAACAGATATTACAATATTGCAAAGTTTGTTTGTCTCATCTTCATGAACTGTTGTCATCTTGCTTCTTATCTTCCATACTGCATGTGTGTCATACAGAACTATCTTTAGTATATTAATGTGAAATGGTTAATAATCCACAGATGTAAGGATTTGGGTTTTCTCTGTGCTGATTTTAGCTTTTCTGTGTGTTTATTTTGAGTTTCTGTGTTTTCTGAGTCTCTGTGTTATCCTATCTTCCCCTTGATTGTTCCCAGGTATGTCTCGTTTCCTGATTACCCTCTGTGTATTTAATTCCACCTGTGTTCCTTGTCGGCTCCTTGTCAATGAATTCTCATTGAGGATACATTGACAATGAATTCTCATTGAGGATACATTGACAATGAATTCTCATTGAGGATACATTGACAATACATGAATTCTCATTGAGGATACATTGACAATACATGAATTCTCATTGAGGATACATTGACAATACATGAATTCTCATTGAGGATACATTGACAATACATGCATTCTCAATGTATACAACAACAGGGTAGTACCCTGTTGCTACCTGTGTTGAGCCCTGGTTTCCGCTCAGCAGTGCTGCCTGGGTTTTGGACTTTTTGGAGAATATTTTGTGCCTAGTTCATCATTAAACTCCATCATTCATCTGGGTCTGCAGCGTTTTCTGCCTCACCACCTCTACACCCGCACCTCACAACAATAGAAGTGTTGGTGGGCCTCACAAAATCTTCACCAAAGGACAAGGAAATTACCCAATACACCCAGATTTGTCACACATTTTAATAACACGGCATAAAATGTATTACTTGAACAACAAATGTATGTCCTCTACTCTTTCCTCCAAGACCTCATTTGGCTCAGTTAGATCTTTAGGTGTTAGTCAGCCTCTGCTTTTAGAGTTGAATCAGCTGGTCTTACTGCAGTCCATACATAGTAGTCTTCCTCATTGGAATTTTCCGTATCAGGAGGTTTGACATCTTGGTCAGTTGTGTGGTTTCTTGTTCTTCTTACTTTGTTTTTTGTTTTGTTTTCTTTCTTCAGGATTTGAACCGCTGATGTTGGGCTCTTCCACAAGGTAAGGACATGGTAAAAGCAGGTTGTGATGTAACGCTTGGTTCCTTCCAGTTACATGCAATGGTTCTACAACAAAAACTAGGCTGTTTGGCCAGTTGTGGGCTTTGACAACATAGATTATATCCTCCCAGTTACTACAAAGTTTTCCAGGTCCTCCTCTTGGTGTTAGGTTTCTCACCACCTTACCACTCAGGGTGGAACTCCATGCATGACGATTATTGTTTTTCTTTCCTCTTTTTGCTCTTTTATTAATGTTTTCCATTGCAATTGCTTCCTGTATTGTTTCTTTCCACTTCTCAGCATAGCTTGAATCTGATCAGTTTACTTCTTTTTCTCTCCCAGGAAAGATCAGGTCAACAGGCAGCATTCATGACCAAAAAGAAGGAAACAATTACAAATTCCAGTTGCTTCATAAACAGTAGAATTTTAAGCATGAAGCACTTTGTTTAAATGTTCCTTCCATCTTGATTTTTGTGTCTCCTCACAACATTTCAGGCAGAGTTATATTGAAGCCTTCTGCAGAGTTTGCTTAATGAATATAAGGTGAGGTGTGAGGCGAGCAGATGCCACAGAAACTTTGGAGCTTATTGAAGAGACTGTTTTAAATGTTTTTCTCTGATTGTGGTGTATTATGGATGGGAATCCAAATCATGTTTTAAAGTCAGCAAAGAGTTTCCTGGCTGCAGATTGTCCAGATTTATCTTCGGTTTCTTATGCCTGTGCATATTTAGTGAAGTGATCCACTATGATAAGTATATATACTCTTCACCTCCCTTGCATTTCTCCAAGTGAAGGAAGTTGATTGAAATCATCACAAATGACAAATAATCATACTGTAAATAATTTTTCCAACTACAACACAAATCACCTTTTGCACTATTTTTCTCTCTGGTGTGTTAAATCAACCTCGTACCTCCCTGAGTTTTATCTTTAAGTCTTCTGATAAACAGCCCTTTTTAAATATTCCCTCATTTTAGCAGTATCACAAATGCTACATTATGCTGCAGCTTGATGAGTAAATGCAATTGTATATGTCAAATGCCAACTAACATTAATATAAATATTCATGAATATTCATTAGCATGTCCTTATTGACTGAAAGGGAAACATGGGGAACAATATAGTTGCTATCAGCTGATGGTTAAAAAACGTTGATTCAACATGTAAGTCACCAACCACTTTCAAATTCGGTTTATTGTCAGGCTTCAATGTAGATTCAATGTTTCTGCCTGACATTGTTTCACTCTTATTGTGCTATCTGGGGAGTTTCCTTCCATATGTTTCAATAGTTTTTCTGGAATTCCACTATCTTGGTGTAAAGTCATAACTTTTGTGATTTACACAAATATAGATTACACACACAAGTATATTTTGAAAAAGTTCAATATTGCGAAAATGTTCAATATTTTAGGCATTTATTTCTTGTAATTTCAATGATAAAACAGACATTTTAAGTAGAAATGTCAGGCTTCTGAAAGGTATCCTCATACTTGGTTGAAGCTCCTTTTGGCCTAATTAAATCAGCATCTCCATAAAACCTGTCAGCATGAATTCCTCTAAAATGTTCTGGTCAATGTCCTGTGTTGAATGGATTTCAGAAAACCCAGTGGACCAGAACAAGCACACCCTAAATTATTACAAACTGCAAATTTCAAGGATTGTGAAATATGTGCCTCTCTACTCTTTCACCAGGGTATTATATATGGTGTTATTTATAAAAATGTTAAGTTTAGGAAAGCAAACAAAATGTAGCAGTAATGGTGAAATTTTATTACAAGAAACCAAAAACAGCAAAGACATTTTTCCAAGTCTTTATTTGTTCCATAACAAAGAAAAGAATTTGATAATTCTCAAAATACCTGTCCACAATCTGGTGTGTAGAAGACAAATAACTTAAATAGCTATCTAATGAAGGTGTTCAATGTTTCTGGGGAGACGTTTTAACTCCCTAAATCCACATTTTTAGTTTCTATATAGAAATAAAACATTGAAAATATGAGCTGTTTAACAAAAAACAATAAGTAATAATAGACTGATTGTCTATTATCAATTAGTCTATTATCGATAATATAGACTGATTGATAGTCTATATTATCAGTTCAGCTCTAGCAGCTGAACTAGAGCTGCTGCTTCTTTCTGCTGCACTGCAGTTTGAAACTAAACACCAATGAAGAATGTAAACTTATTCCAGGCTTGTGAAAGCTTTATGACGATGACCTGTTTCAAATTTAAAATGTTTTTAAGGCAGAAGAAGAATTTCTACCTTTCATCTTCTTATGAATGAGGCACAAATCAAGACGATTATGTTGTTCTGAATGTCTGCAGTTGCCTAAATTAGAAAAATTAACACAGAAAAGTGTGATAACAAAATCACATTTCAGTTTGTGTTAAAGTTTGGGAAACATGCAGCTGGATCAAGTCAGGACCAGCGAACCAGCACCTGGTCTCCATCCTCCACAGAGTAAAAATGAAGCGTCTTTAAGTCGCTGTCGATGGGAAACTCTGTCCCCGACACCTGAAACAGAACGGCTTGTTAAGTACTAATTGAGTGATTAACAACTTCAAACTGTTCCTATTATTTTACTCAAATTGATTTGTGGTGGTTTCTTTTTGTGGTTTACCTAGAAATAAACTTAATTATATTCTTAAGTATTTCTCAGAAACATTGGCTTTGTACCTAAATATTATTTCAGTGATTTACAGGAAATCTGCATCTTCAAGCATTTTTCAATTCATACAATGTTAGTGTGTAAAAAAAAGAAATGTAGCAAGTGCTAATTCTTATCTCATTAATATTTGTTTTCCTCATCGTTTTTGCTTTATATTGAATTTAATTTCTTTCTAACACAAAGACTACATATACAATGTTCCAAGAAAGTATTAGCCTCCTTATTTTATCCATTTTTGCTTTTTGTCACATCATAATTTATTAAAAGGTGACCTATAGTGCTTCCTAGACGAGGGTTTATGACATGTTCATTACATTTTTTGCATTTTTAGACAATGACATTTTTGACATGTTCGCTTTTTCAAAATGAGCTGTTTTAGTGCCTCCTGTCTCTTTAAATCTAAATTAGCTTCTGCGGGCCACGCCGAACGAAGAGTTTACACTCCTTGTGAAAATGGCTGCAAAGAGATGAGCAATTATACAACCATACATCTTTCAAAAGCAAAAGCAGAGCCTCCTGCACAACAAACAAGAATTTAGCAACAGTGTCTGGATGTAACGTCAACAACTAAACACTTTGGTCAGCTCGTTTTGCCACTGTATGTGCTGGGCAAACAAATGGCCTGGATCTTAGCGTGGGTTGTTGTGTTATGGGCTAGGCCTCACTGTGGTTGCTCGGTAACGGGTAGTGCCTGCTGATTTGTGACATTTCCTTCTGGAGGTTTTTGAAATGGCTCATTTTCTAAACACCAAAAAATACCAAGTTTTTTCCCAAAAATTTTTAAGCGCTTTGGTTATTTTTAGGTACAAAAATGTGGAAAATGTGAATTTTGCTTATTATTAGCTATTAGATTATTTCAAGTAATATTAAGTAAAATTAGCTACGACAACTATGCAGATGACTCACATTTCTACATTAGAATGCCACCAGGTGCTTATGAACTGATTCAAATGCAAATGCAAGCAGATAGTGAGTATTTAGGCCTGCTTGGTTTGTCGATTTTGTGTAGAAATAAAGCAGAGATGTGTGCTCCAGTGTCACCTTGTGGCTGGTGTAGGTTAGCCTCAGATCTGCAGGTGGGATCTTCAGCAGCCTGTGCAGCAGTCCTTTTACTTTCTGAACAACCATAGAGGCTGCAAATGTTTGGACATAATCAGAAAACAACTGTTACATGAGGTTTAATTCATTAATAATTGCTGAATTAATGCTCAAGAAGTTTGTATTTTACCTGGTAGTTTCTTGCATATAGGTTTCCGTTCAGCATCATCAGGAAAAGCAAATGTAATGTCTAAGAAAACATATGGAAAACAAAAACATATACAGAAAGCACCATATTTTTGAGCCAGAAAGATGTTTTTTTGTGGAGACAACTGAGGAGAAAGAAAATCAAGCAGAACTGACTTATCAGCTGATTTTTCAGGGCAAATGGCTCTGGCTTCTTCAGCTCGCCTTCATCCGGGGCTCCATACTCTTAAACAAAAAAAACCAACAAAACAGACAATAAATGATAACTGAAAAAAACTGTCACCATACAAAAAAGGAGGTTTGCCTTTTCCTTTTTTTATGTTATAGTCTTCTTCAGTCCCGAATGCAGAACAAAGAGGGATTGCACAAGACAGAAAAGTTTATTTGGTTTTTCTGAATTTCTGGTCACATCTTAACATCCCATAATTTTCTTAGCTTTTATTTAGGACTTTAGATTTCTTATACTTTCAACATTTTCACCTCGCTTTTGCCTGATCAATCAATTTCTAAACTCTTTTATTTGAAAGAAGGAAGCAGCGTGATAACAGATGTTTCTCTACTGGAAAAACTAGCAGATACTAATCAATTCATAATTTAGGAAAAACATGGATAAATTTACAACTTTGGAAAGAGTTGCTAAAAGCATATAAACAGAGCAAAGGATCTATAATTCCCAATCACTAGAAAACTTGCATACTCTGATTAGAGCCTAATACCTTTAGTATTATTTTGTACAATAATGAACATAGTAGAATTTTTTTTAGCATAACTGTGCTTAGTTAAGCATTTTTAACAAAGCCAAAATGTCTTACTCTCAATAAGCCTCTGATAACGTGGGTGCTGGCAGGTGAATGCCGTGCTGGGCTGATCCGCACCCCCTGCCTTCAGCCACTCCTCTCCAAACATCTTGATGTAGTCAAGCTCCGCCCCTTTTCTTTCTTCAAAGCTGATCTTAAAGTCAGCAGAAATGAACATCAGTTTCTGGATGGTGAGTCAACAACAAAAGATTTGTCTTTTCCAGGAGCCATTGTACAGTGCCTACAGTGGTAAAATGACCAAACATGCTGGAACTCAGCTTGGATTGCTGGGCAACAGGCTGAGGTTGCTAGATAACGCCACAGGGCCCCTACGGTGACTTAAATACCTGGAGGATTTTGAAACGGCTCATTTTCCAGACACTAAAAAACGTTAAACTTATTATTGCCAAAAAAATGGCTTGGGTTGTTTTTAGAAGCAATAGAAACCAAAATGGATGTATAAAAATGTTCAGAATATGAATTTTGCATAATAGGTTTTGTACAATTTGAAATAAGGCTACAATGTAACAAAATATGGACAAAGTGAAGCCATGTGAATAATGTCTGGATGAACTTCAAGAGCAAAACTTTGAATCTTTAAGCCTCAGTGTCATTTGCGACTATCCCACTATGAAATATTCTTCTGCAGCTGAATAACTTCACCTCAAAGACTCATCCATGTGCAGAAATGATCACTTCCAGTTAACATGTGAAGTAAAATAAATACACAAAAATAGTTAACAGTGATGGAAAACACACACACATACCTCACTGTTGTTCAGGTAGAGCAGATGTCCAAGTTTGGCAATAATCATTTGATTGACAGTTTTTGGGTTTCCATCGCTGCTCAGCAGTTTGTTGTCACGACATGATAATTTAACGAGGTAGGAAAGTTTGGCAAGCTCATTAACCATACTCCACTGGAAGAGAAGACAGAGAGAGCCTGTTCAGACAAAAACTTGTTGCCAGCATAATTAGTGCTTATGATTGTACAGAGCCTTCTAGGAGACAAGGGGAAAAAAATGATTTTGTGTTCAATCGCAGTAATATTTAGTGGGAATGCAATAATGTACTATTCAGTTCATGCGGCATAATTGAATGCTGAAAGTCTTTCTGCTGTAATATAGGGGTTTTCCATGTATGTCAACATGTTTGTGAGCCATCTAAGGTTTTATATCTTTTTCCTTAGGATTGTAGTGCACCACAAAAGTAAAAGCAAAACAGCCTAACATGTGCTTTCCATCACTTTTAAGATATAAACAGAAACTTTCTACAAGAAGGAAAGAATGAAGAAACACATCTAAACTATTCGGACTATTTCTGAGTTATTTTGACGGGGTAATAAGGTCATCTGACAGTTTTGATTGCGTCTTTTTTGTGTTGATAGTCAGAATGGTTAATAAAAGACCGTTTCCATGTGCAGTTCCATCTCCACCTTCCTCAAACAAACATAAATAAATCGATTTTCAGTTTTTTGCACCAAAGAGTTAATATATGAACATGTTTTAAAAGGCTCTTTAAATGTGCAATTTTCAAGTGACATTTGTGACCCTACGCAAAAACAACCAACGTATATTTGCTAATTTATTGTGAGGGAACGCAATACTTTTGTGAGGGAATGCAAAAGATTTTTTTTTTTTATGTCCCTTATGGGGGATCTGTATAATTGAAAATAAAAACAAAATGAAATAATTTCAAGCTGTAACACAGCCTGACCTCAGAGATGTTGTTGTGGTCAAGATTGAGATTCCTCAGAGCAGGAAAGATGTCTGTACTAGTAACTACAGAGAAAAATATTAACAACTTTAGAATTATGGAGTTTAAACACAAAATTCACGCAGTGATTGACAAATCCACCAAATAAAAAGACTTGTACACGTTTTTTTCTCAGTAAATCAGACCAAACTTCCCTCAATTTAGGTCTGTTAGAATCATCTGGCATTACTTCTATTTGCTAAATGCCACAATTTTATTTTAGATTTATTTATTAATGTTTTCAGAATCAGAACTTTACACCGATTTTCTCAGTATTTCGTAGCATTATCTCTGAAATCTCTGACCTGGATCAAACTTTCTGGGTTTCCTTCCAGAAGTTTCAATATTCCTACATAATTCTGTCTTCTCATGATGTCATCTATTTAATAAAGCATACCGGTCCCTTCTGCAGCAAAACGGGCCCACATCATCACCACCATACTTCACAGTTAAGCTGGTACATCTCCACTATTATTCCCTTGATATTTTGGCTGATTTCTAGAAAGCAGTTAGTTCTATGTTAAAATACATCCAATAAACTCAAATGTCTCAGTTAACCTATCAGGTGCCTCCAAAGCCGTGACATCACAATCTGGGCTTTCACTCGCTGTTTAGAGACAGTATTCATTCTGATCGTGAAAACAAATACATAAATCTTACTTCATTGTCGCATTTAGCAAATTTTTGTAATTCTAACTCACCTAAAAGAAGAGAAGTTAGGTCTATTTAAATTCTGACAGTGAGATAAATATGTATGGAAACTTCTGGTTTCAGCTGTATGTATATTCATATAAGTATTTAAATGTGCATGTCACATTGTAAATAACATAAAATTTGTCAATACACCTTGAGTTGCATCTTCAAGTTGAATAATTGACAGTTTGGTGTTAGACAGGTTAAGCCACTCCAGCCTGCAATGTAAAAGAAAACAGTTATTTTTTATTGATAAAAATGTAAATATTTAAACAAGGTATTAAATCACAGATTTAGTTTTTCACATGCAGTATTTTATGTTGTTTTAATTTTTGTCTAACAAATAATGACTGTGAAACCTTTATTGAACATAAAAAATCCATATTATTATGTCCTAACAAATGAAAGTGTAGAAATAAGAGAGGATGTGATATTCCACATTTTTTTACTCCACGGTGTTTGTAAATTCTAGGAAATCAGTGAATATTTTACAACTTAAAAAATAAGACTATTAAACCTCCTTCTGACTATACCTGGGCAGAGAGGATAACCTGGACACGCTTTCTTGCATCAAAGGATTACAAGACAGATTGAGACTCTTCAGTGTTTGCAGGACGCCCTCTGGCCTTCAGGGAAGAGACTTTTATAAGTTTTAAAGTGATACGAGAGGAAAAAGATACTGGAAAATTGAAAATGGATGACAGGAATGTTACCTCTGTAGTTCTCTTATGTTGTTATTTTCTAAAGACAGATCCTCCAGCTGAGGCCACATGGGGGCGCACTCCAGGATCTGACCACACAGAAATTTCAAGTATTATTCGGACTTTGGAGAAAAAAACGTTTTTTTTCTCCAAACACAATTTAAACACAATTAAAATGTTTTAAAAATCTTTCCTCTGTCTGGTAAACTAAAATTTTTAATTAAAGAAAGTATCAAGCAAGAATTTCCCAGATCTTATTTTTACTTTATCCACACTGACTGTATCTAAACTAAAACAACAAAAATTTAGACTGATTTAACTTCAACTTCAAAAAATTATTTTTTTTTAAATCAACTGTTAGATTGTAATTTATTATAAAACTGTGGAGTTTGAATACCAAACATTTTAAAGGACATTTATAAGGAAATCAAGCATCAAACCCTAAAAAACCTAAAAGAAATTTGAAAGAATTTCAAGAACTATAAATCTGTTGTGTTTGGAGGAACTGCTTACCTGCAGCCAGGTGAAGTCGCAGTTGTTGAGGGCAAGGAGTTTGAGGTTGCTGAACGCCTGACAGTGAGCCCACGGGTCAGAGGTCAAGCTAATTCTGTTGACACTAATAGAATTAAAAGAGTTTTGAATCAGTTAAAACAGAATGCAGCTGTTAAAACACAGACTTCCCAGAGGAAGTTGTACCTGAGCTGCAGGCCTTCCAGTTTGTCCAGCTGCTCTGTGATGGCAGCCACATCTTTCCATGTGGACAATAGAGACCCAGAGAGGTCCAACCACTGAACGTCTGATGTGGGCTATTAAGGCCTCCAACTACTCTGACATTCAGTTAGCACAGCTAAGACCTGACTGAGACACTAGTTTCAGACCTGTATGTACAGGTCATAACTTGTACATACGGTGGCCTTTTTCTGTTGTTTTCTTTGCCTTTTTGCTTGTCTTTCTGACCATACAGCCAGACAGAGATTTAAAGAGGAGTAGCAAAAGCAAATGAGGTGGATTAGCAGCAACAACTGATTATGTCATCCAGGACGTCACCACGAAATATCATCTTTGCTGCCCAGAAATTGAGCTGTTAGCATTTCATTACAGTCATGGCACTGCCTTCAGTCAAGGCATTGCCATCCATGACGACTCATTGAAGATACTTGGATGACAAGAGTTACGACAACATTCAACTTCTTTGTGGGATGAATAAAGTATTTTCAAATTGAACTGAATAAATAAAGTATAATATTCCAATCAATATTTCAGCCAAAATTTACATCTGTAGTTGTTAGGTTGGTAAGAACAGGATACTGGGCGTTGTTTTTCTGATTTCTCCAGCCGCCCCGGGTCCATTGACATCGCTATGGTTCAACACAATTGATGGAAGATTCTCAAACCTGTAACAACAAAAAACATGTTTATGTTGATGTGTATCTGCATTTGGGAGAGGTTTTCACACAAAGCAGATACCAATACAGTTAATATCAAAATGAATAATAAGGTACTTAGAAAGAAGATTACTAAAGATTTGTTGACACATTTGTCCAATCCAATTCCAATTTGCAAGTGGCCGGCAAAAGTATAGTGCAACTTTTTCTTATTTGTTTGTCTGAGCTTCATTTGCCCTAGTCTATCAACACCCGAAAACATGAAGCAAAGCAGCTAGATAATCACATAAAACAAGCACACCTTAGTGAAAATTGTGCAAATACAACTGCCGTACCTTTTCTCCTCTACAACAAACCATTCGAGCTTCTTGGAGGAAATAAAGATCTCCTCATTCAGCACCTCCTCTGCGTTTGTCTGATAGGTCAAATAAACAGCAGTGAGGAAGTCGACTCCAAAACTCACTTTCTGCGGACGAACAAAGGATCCTCCCTTAGGATTTCTAAGAGAGAAAACAGTATTCATCTATTTAATTATTCACTTACATATGATGGAGTGCTAGGGTGAGACTAAGAAAAAAAATAAGTGAACAAAGTCATAATATAAAGTTGCACAACAATAAAGTTGAGATAATACAAGAATAAAGTCGTAATAAAAGCTGAATGCAAAAGGTTGTCCAAGTCCCACTGTCCAAAGTTTATTTCTTTGACTTACAAACAGAAATTATACTGACAGGGCCAAATTTCCATCACTTAAAATCACTGATACTAAACAAAACAACAATGATAAAATTTAAATAAACTGTCAGAGACTACCTGCATGTAAAATACTGCACTCCTTCATGGCTCCCATCATGTTTTCCTCTCTCTGGGTGATCCCACTCCACACCAAGCCACAGCCCTAAAAACAAAGAGTATTCAGGTAAAAAGTTAATACCTACCCTAGCACCATATGTTGGCTTTTATAAAAGTTTTAGAATTACAACAAAAATAAATATCTCTATGCTAAAATGAATTATACACATTGCTAATGTCTCAAAGGCCTTTTTAATACTGTGTTGTATTTAATAAGGAAAACTGAATCAAAAATATAAGCCATAGAAAGAATCTGCAATAAAGTGATTACTTGAATTTATGGTGATGGACTTAAAATAGGTCTTAAATGATTGAAATTTTGTAAAATAAATAGTTACAGATGTATTTTCAGCATTTTAAAAACACGTAAAAGTTGGATATTTGGTTGCCTAATTGTGCAACCTTAAAACAAAAATAAGTTTTTACAGTAAGTTGTTCAAGCTTACTGTCATGGCTATAAATATGATGTAATTTGCATTTTTGTGCTTAAACTTTGCCACACAAATGAACACAAGACTAATTTTCATCTGGATTTAAGATTTAAACTTTAAAGTAACCTCCTGTTCTTTATTTATTGCTTCCAAACAACTCTTAACAACTCACAAAAATAAGTTTCACCGCCATCTGTTACCAAAACTGTCTGTGGGATCATCAAATGAACTGTTCTTGAACTACAGATTTTGTTGATGTGTTTGTTGCAATATCCGGTGATTTTGCCTCCTTCTCTGCTACATTTCCAACATTTCAACCATTTTTAGCTGCTCTACCCCAGTAAGTAGGACACTGGCTTTGTTAAATGCAAATATCAAGAATTTATGCATCTACAAAGCAAGACAACCTCTTGGCAAATCAGATTATTATCTTGTTTTAAACCCCTGTCAAAGAGGAAACTTGTGATTAAAACAAGAGCTGTGAGAAGATGGTCACTGGAAGCTGAAGAAACCTGATTTAAAGCCACAGACTGGGATGAATTTTGCCAACCACTTCACTGTCTGTTTGGACAACATGATTCCCATCAGAACAGATAGGTGCTTCCTAAATAACAAACCCTGACCTGAGGGAACTGCTAAACAACAAACATTGAAGAATTGGTTATTAAATCTTATGTGCATCTGTTTTCTTTGTTTTAAGTACAATAAAACAGGCTGAATTTGTCCCATTTCAGGATCGATCTTTATATTTGTGCTACTGAAGTTACCATCAGGATGTGTAACTGAGCAAATTATTAGGTTGCAAAAATTATGGGAATCTGAATTCGCTACCAAAACCACTCAGAAATTAGAATAATTGTGTTTTTTCACCTTCATATGGTGTTACATGCCCAACGTAGCGGACAGTGGCCCGTTCCTTTCCGCAGGAGATCCGCCTACCCACGGGGTCCAGCGGCATCTCATCCCGGCCGGACTGATCGGTTCTCATTAAGCCGACCACAGAAGACAGGAAACACTAAAACTACAATTGCTATAGATCGCACTTTACGTATGTGGTAATTTTGGGAAACGGTCCAGCTTTAAATACCTTCAGAGATTCACAAGTGAAATTTTTAGCATTAGAGTTCAAACTAAAGTCCAAATCTATAAGCGTAGCTGGGCAGATTTGAGAAACATAACAGCTAAAGATAAAATTTCCTCTTCTGGTGTCTTTTCACGGTTTGCAAAAAACGCATTACCGCCACCTGCTGTTCACCCTTACGTATAAACTTGCTTGTGCTCGATATTGTAAATACGTGAACTCTTTTGACATTTGGACATTGACAGAAACTTTTATGACTTAAATAATACGGGAGATGTTTTCTCTAAGCGGTTAAATATAATTTATGTAACTTTAAGTGAGGGTGAGAAGACAGAAAATGGTACGCAGACGGAAGCCTTACAGGAAGTGACACATTTCAACGGCGTACTCGTTTCCACCTCAAATCTTTTTCAATTAATACCGAGTAAATAAAAAATATATATTTCTAATCGTCATAAATATATTCCCTTCAGCTAAATCCAAAATATCCCGTTTATAGTTTCATTCCGGATATTTATTAGTTGGTACCTTTGTATCTTCCTTACAGGTTTCCGTCGGGGACACAATTCTCGGTAGAACAGTGTTGGGACCATAAACGTGTTGTTGTGTTATGTGTTCAAAAAGTCTACATGCGACTGTAAATAATACATTATTTAAGCAGAGATAAAGACACAAGACTGGGCTGCGGGGATCCAGAAGAAACCATGAAGAAAAAAGTTCACCACAGGTTGGTTTACTTACGACAACTTTGCTATTGGCACGGGAATACAGGACAGAGAAAACACACACTAAAACAGTCGATAACATAACAGTGTGGCATTATTATGGATTTATTTTTCTACTCGTGCATCTTTTTCATTCTTATGTTTGTTTCTGCAGAGAAAAAATGCTGCTCGGCCAAGAGTTATCTGCATATGCTGTCGGCCAGGTATCAGGCAGTTTGTTCCAGCAGAGCTCGGAACCGTCCGGGTCATTGTCAGCATTATTCACGACTCCGTTACCAGCGTCATCATCTCTGTTTCAGCCTGTCCCCAAAGTAAGCACCACTTTTGTTCGCCTTGATTTCCCTTAAAAAGCAGGTTGTTACAGGTGGACATTTTTACACGTTTTGAGTCCTAGATGTTTCCAAACTGCACAGTCTGTATAGCAGTTTGGCAGTTCTGGGATTATAATCACAAAATTAACAACTGCCTCTTAATCATGTGTTTTCCAACCCGATGATTGAATACCTCAAGGCTATTTGTGTAACTTCAATGTTCACAAATCTGGTGCTCTTGTGACTTGTCCAGGGTATCTTGTTGGTTAGTCCACACCTATCTATCAGTTTAGACCCGTAAGTCCCACAGGATCTTACTCTTACCATTCGCAGCCCATGGGTTATTTTGCTTATGTCCTATTACAATTAGTGTCGTTTTGCTCTCTTTCAGTCCAGCCCTCTTGAGCCTTTAAGTACAATATCTGCTTGGATGGGAACAACAAGAACTCCGAACCACAAACTGGTTTTCAGAGCTCAAAGTTTCTGTTATGAAAGAACTTCAGTTAATTAAAAGTGGACATCAGATATAATGCAGACTTGGTTTGTAACACCATGTCAACATGAAGTCACAACTTTTAAGAAAACCAAAATTTCCGAGAGGCTTTTCCACTGACTGCTTTAGTTGTTATTAGTTGATTAGGATTATTTAGTTGGCCTATCCATTGTAATATTATTTTTCCCTCTCCTTCATATGTTTTAATTTTTAACGTGTTCTCATATAGTTTTTTACTTGGAAGGGGTCTTTGGTTGTATTAAAAGGCGCTAACAAATAAAATCCATTATTATAAATGAGACCATAACTTGCATTATATATACATATATATATATCTTTTTTTTATTTATTTATTTGTAATTTATTTTTATTTTTTTACTGTAGAAGCGTATTCAAAAGACCACAGAAAGAAATGAGCAGCAGAAAGATGGCTTAGAAGTGAAGGTCAAGCAGGTGAAGAACAAATCCTTCAGGAAGACATCAGTGGCTGAGCAGCAACTGCTGAACAGGTGAGAAGTTTACGAATAATTCCTTCAAATGCATATTTTATTGTTTGAATCTTCCTTCTTACAATAACATCATTCTAAACTATTTTATAAAAAAATATAAAAGCATAACCTTTTGTCTTTTTCTCTCTCTTGTTTATCTGGATTGGTTTTAGGGAGAGCAGTTTATTAACAGCAGACACAGATGAGGATGTGCAAAAGAGTTCAATGAGGAAAAAGAGGAAAGCATCAGCGATTACTGGTGAAAACAGTGCAGAGTACTGGGTGATGAAGCGACAGAAACTGAAGGCCAACAAACAAGAGGAAGCCTTAAAGATGAAAAGGACCGTGTTTGTTGGCAACCTACCAATCAGCTGCACAATGAAGGTATCAGTCACTCACAGTTTAAGCATCAAATGACTTGATCATTCTTCCTTGGTTTGACCAGGAACAATGGTCAGGTTTTTAGACAATTAGAAAGTCTAAAGCCTTACCATTTCTTTAGAAAGCACACCAATTTACAAAAATAATGTTCCCTGTATTACACCAAGAATGGATGGAAATGCAATATGGAAATAAGCATTGGTTGTTAATATTTGCCCAATTTTACTTATCGGACCGATATCGATATAAAAAAAAAAACATAAACAGATACTGATGTACTTGTTGATATATTGTGTACCTGGCAATATTATTTATTGCCAGGTGCTTCCCTTTATTTCTTTTTTGGGGACAGACCCCACATTAAACCAATTCTTGTGATCTTAAGTTGATAAAATGCAAGGCAAAGTTCTGTATTATTAATTGAGATTGTTCTTATTGTTTTATGAAGGAGCTAATGTGTAATCATTTGGTTATTTTTTTTACTTTCTTTAGACCCTGCAAGGACTCTTCAAAGATAAAGGACCAATTGAATCTGTTCGGTTTCGCTCTGTGGTAAAAGAAAACAAATCTGATTCACAATTGTAACCTTCAGTGAAATTCTCATTTATTTAATTACCAAAATAATCTTTAATCATATTTTACTCTTTCTTCGCTTTAGGTCAGAGAGGATCCCTCCATGTCTCGTAAAGAAGCAACTATTAAGTAAGTGTTTGATTCAAATATGTTGATAGCTCTAGAACTTTACAGCAGGGTTCCATTGGTATTTAGAAAACAAATTCAATGACTTTTCCATGACTCTCCTTGACCATCAGTATAATTTTGTACAACATTACAACAAGTTCAGAAAAAAAAGTATATGACTGAAAGACTAACCCCACCAACTTGGACATGTAAAATTATAGTGCAGGCAGAGAGGGAGGAAATATAAATGACTAAAAATTTGAAATCGAAGCCCACACAGACTAGAAAAAACACCACAGGAAAAAAAACAGCATTTCAAATTCCTTGACTTTCCATGACCTGAAATAAAATGTAATGACTTTCCAGGTTTTTGGTGACCGTTACCATCCTATTACAGATTTATTTGTCCCATGTGGCATCAGAATTGCAAATTAAAAAAGATTGGTGTTTACACTTCTGTGTACACACCACACCACCATAAATTATAAAATGCTAAATTGCTTGGCTGTTTTGTAAACTTTCAGTTGAATAAAGTATATCTGTGAAATGTTTTGGTTATTGACTATTAAGACTTTATCAAATAAACATTTATATTGATGTTCTTATTTTGAAGAGGGTGGGGACAGTTTACGCGGTGGCTCCACTTCCTCTCAGTAACTTTATTTCATACAAGAAACATGCATGAACAAAATAAAACGCAATCAATAGAGAAAAAGATCACAACAGGAGTTTTTGAGGGTTCTAGTCTTTCAAGGGCAGATATAATTTGAATTGAAGTTAGCACTTTAGCATTAGCTTTGCTAAATACCATGTTATGGTAGTGCTTTAGCATTAGCAGAACTAAGGTCTAGTACTTTAGAGTTAGACTTTTCAGTTAGGGTGTGCCAACCGCTGGTTAAATGTAATTCATTCATGTTTCAGATTCTCATTCAGCAGTCTAACTTACAACATAGAACTGCATTAGTATAAATGTACAAAAAAAATTGTTTGTCAATGTTTTCTAATACAGCATTTAACATCACTACTTTTTCAGTGTTAATGGTTTGATGTAAATGTTAATATCACCAAGCGTATAGTTTGGCTGACTAATAATCTGTCTTTTTTTTAAAACTTTTTTTATAAACTCAGTGCCATCTCATTATAGTCTTAATTCGTCAGGGAATTAGTACTTATAATAGCATCACCGAACCTCTCCCTTTTTTGTTACACTTTTCAATATAGATTTTCTTTTTTACATTTACAGACGCAAAGTTCATCCCAAGAAGCAAAGCATAAATGCTTATGTGGTGTTTAAAAATGAAGAGGGAGTTACCTATGCTCTGGAGAGGTGAGAAGATTAACAGCGCTGCCAAACTAATAATAAACTTAGAAGAGAACCGGTAAACAAGCACATAAATGATTATTGGCTTTGTCCTCACAGGAACGGCATGGAGATTGAGAAAGGTTTTCACATCCGAGTGGACAGAGTGACTGACAAGTCATTAGTAAGGTTTCCCAACATTAAACTCACCTGCTCACTCTGCAGTCCTGTTGCTAAAAAATCCTTTTATTCTTGCAGCATGATCACAAGCGCTCTGTTTTTGTTGGGAACCTGGCATTTGGTAAGATGCTGTGCCAAAACAAAGTTCATGATAAAATGTGATATGCCTGAAACTGATCTCTTGGATATTTGTAGATATCAAGGAGCTGGCATTTCGACAGCATTTTGAGGAATGTGGAAAAGTCGAGGCAGTGCGACTAGTGCGAGACCCAAACTCCGGACTTGGGAAAGGATTCGGATATGTCCTATTTGAGGTGCATCGAACGAAATGCAACAATTAGGATGCTGTCTTTAGAATTCCCTAGATTTACTGTTACAAAGCTTTGTATTGTTTTTAAGATGGAAACATTAAAAAATAATTTACTTATTTGTCCCTGTCGCAGAATGCCGACTCGGTAGAGGTGGCGCTAGCACTGGATGGCTCAAAGCTGGAAAGCAGGTCCATCCGTGTGAAGAGATCAGTGAAAAAGGAAAAGCAGATGAATAAAATCAACAGCAAAGGAGGTCTAAGGAAGTCCAGGCAGAATGCTGTGAAAGGTTCAGGAGGGGCCCAGAAACCCGGTCAAGCAAATTTCAAACCCAAACCAAGTAACCTCTCATCTTTTAAAGGAGAGATGGCAAATCCAAACAAGAAAAATAAGAAAGCTTTAAAGAAGAAAAACAAGACAAAAAAGACACATCGAGTCTCTATGAAATGAAGGACCAATGATGATAAAATCTGTTTCCTTGACTGTTTGAAAAAGATTTTCTTTTTCACAAAGTTTTCTAATGCAATTCTCCTTCCAGACAAGAAAAGAATATTGTATTCTGAAAATACACATTTTCTCAAGATTGGGTGTGGTTTTAATTTTAAAAGTTTATACCTGGGGTGTGTTTGAAAAAAAGAAAAATTGCTCAATTTTATGCTTGCAATATATTTATCTACAAAAGTTCAATTCAATTAAAGAATACTTTATTGGTCCTAGAGGGAAATTAAATGTTGTAACTCATATTAATTCAAATTTCTAGTAGTGGTCTTTATTGCAGCAAATTTGATGAAGCTTCTGACAAAAAGACTGTTTTTTCAAGACAGTCTTATGAAAAGGAAGGTCATGGTTGTCCATCATTTTCTTGACTTTATATAAAATCCTTCTTTGCATCTTCATCTCCACAGAATGGAACCAGCCAATGTGCCTAGTGGTGGTGCACAGCTCTCTTACTTTGACTACACCATGGCACTACCTTCTGTTTTGGTCACATTTCTACAGATTTGTTACTACATTTGAGATTGTTCACCTGTTGCCTGGTCCAAATTGGAAAGGACCTTGATTTAAATGAACAGTATTTAAACATTTTTCCAGTTTTCTGGAAGTTTGATCCAGATTAGAGGAGCATAGAAACCGAACTCTACTTCTAAATTCTTCCTCAGGGTTTTAAATTTAAAACCCTGAACGCATCTAACAAGTATAACATTTTATATGCAGATTGTATGTGGAAAACACAATGAAATGTTGCAAGCTAACCAAGAAACGGAGAGTGACTTAATTTTTTTTGCACAATTAGGAAAATGGGAAGAAAAAGTTGATAAGGACGGACTTTAAAATCAAAGCTTTTACTTCTGACCACAAGATGGTGTTGTTACATCTGTTTTCTCGTGCTATGTGTCCTGTGCTGTACTGTATTAGAAATAACATGGTCTCGAGGCACCAGCATAATAATGCGGGCCTAATTTATAAATTTACGAGGAACTCTTGAGTTACTAAATTTGACTTTTGCTCTGGATGAGCACAGAAAATAGACATCAAATGAAATAAAATAGAATGCAAAATTCACATTAAGCACATTCTTACACTTCTATTTGGATCTCTACAGCTTCTAAAAACAGCCCAAGTGCTTAATAAAAAAAAACCCAGCCATTTTTTGGGGAACAAGTTGATATTTTTTGGTCTCTGGAAAACAAGTCATTTCAAAAACCTTCAGAATGTAACATCACAAATTAGCAGGGGCTGACCCTCGCCTAGCACCCCAGTGAAGCCCAAGCTGTTACCTAGCAACCCCAGCAAAGCCCGGCTTATCACTTAGTAACCCAAGTGGAGTTCCAACATTTGGTGAGCAGGTTCTACTGTTTTATGTGCTTTACAATGACTGCTGGAAAAGACAAAAGCTATGCTGTTGATATACTATTCAGAAACCATTTGCTGCGTTCTTGTTGATTTGGCATGAGGCTCTACTTATGCTTTTCAATAATGTACAGATGTATAATTGTGCATCTTTGCATAAAATCTCTAATATGCATTCTTTAACATCTAAGTAAGTTCTTTATTTCATGAACATTTTTTTTGATCTCATTCATTAACTTTGAGTAGATAATTTTGTCACGTGTACAGAAAAATGCCACTCTATCATTTAATCTCTTTTTGAACTTCTTTCTTGAATATTTCAAGTCCATTAAATGTATCTCTAACAAGACTTCAAAAAGTCAAAAATGACGAAGAAAAAAAATCAGAAATTTTGAGGTTAATCTCGTACATTTTCTAGAAAAAACTTGGCCATTTTCTGAGTTTTAAAAGGTGAAAATTTCTGAGATTAACCTCAAAATGTATTTATTTTTTTTGTTGGAATGGAAATGTCCTCCTTTTTTCTATCTACAATGGCCCTAACTGGCCATTGTAGATACACCTAACCTGTTCAAGGAAGCATAAATAGGACACCATTAATATTTTCTTTACATTTTGCATAAAGACTTTAAAAGCACAGTAATAATCAGTAAGTCATAAATGATTCAGTCGGGAGAAAAAACTTAAACCCACTAAGAAGTAAATAGCTGAGGTTTCAGTGGCTTCATTTAGTAATAAATGTTTGTAAACATAACAAGAACCTGGACTATAAAGCGTTTTGCATGCTATTGTGAATATTTAATCACTACACATTTGGACATACACCGCTTTCCCACAATGACGATGCAAGCTACACTATTATACACAGCTCCACCGGTCACTGGATGTCACCACAGATACTGCATAAAATTCACAGAGACGTGTCAGAAATTAGCATAGTGAGCAGTTGGGCATTGACGGTTGTCTTTCACTGTGAATATCAACCACAGTGCTGGTGAATAAGTCTTTTCTCAGCTAATCTTGTAACAAACTCCCACAGACTGCTGTGATGTCAGAGCAAGTCTGGAAGTTTTCGCCACCATCTGAACATGTCTTCTGTTGTCGGACTCAAAGGCTCTTCAGAAACATTTGATGAATGAATTGTTATAGAAATAATTCACCTGTTCTCTGGAACAAGTGAATTGTTCTAAATGACCTCCTCTGAGGTGAAATATTCATAGCTTAGAATTAAAATGGACTGAAAGTTAGTTACAACTTCACAGTTTTTAATTATTAATCTTTAAATTTTCTGCAGATTTGAAAGGATTTTAAAGTATTAATTTTTGATGAAATTGGCACAGCTAACTTATATTTACTTGATTAACTTTTAGAAAAACAATATACTTGTCGGAGTTGTTTTACTTCAAAATGCTTTTTTACTTTTGAGTAGTATTATTTTAAAGTCACACGGAGTACCTGAGTACAGTTTCTAGCTCTTCTTCCCACCTTCAAATATGTTTTGAACAAAAATACACAACACGCAGAAAAACACAGTTTATGTGTAAGCATGACTTCTTGTTTGTACACAAGCTGAATTGTGTTAATGGTATTTTCCATCTGCCGAGCCAACTGGGCCATTTGGAGGTCAAATAAATATACAGTGAACAGTACATTCTGTCGCTTTGAATTGTGTTGAAATATATATGTGTGTGTATGATATTATTTCATATTAGATTAGAGTCAAAGTGTAGAAAGAAGAAATAGGTGTTGTTTTTCTTAACCGAACAACTATTATGTAACTGCTGTCATGTAATATGATTATATACTGACGTCTGTTGTAAATCAAAGTTTTCTGTTTGCTTATGATTGCATTTTAGTGGGTAAAACAATAAACATTTTTAGAAATAAAAACTTGGGCAACAAGATCTTAGCAGAGCAAGTCAGTGTAAACCATTTAGACTCTATTTTCTCTTTAATTCTAGTAGAGCTTATAAATCCCACGAAGCTAGCTGAATAGTATCAGAGCAGCTCTTGAATAAAACAGAGAGTGTCCAGTAATATTTTAATACATTGATGAGTATATAAGGTGCTTTTCATGTTTACCAACATACAAATTGGCCCAGATTGCCTGCATTTACCTTTAGTTATTTACACCTCCAGGCAGCTATTGAGGCATATGTTTAAGACACTGGGCAACATTCAGTATTTACTAGCAAACTGAATCAGTTAAAAAATGGTGATAAAATCAACCTAAAAATTCTGCTGATTAAGGACATGAATGACTAGTGATACATTCAACTAATAAATGGCAAGTTTTTGCTTGTTTTTTTGCTTATACAAGGAACCTGAAGCAATTGTGAACATTGCAGCAATTGTGTGTATATATATATATATATATATATGTATATATATATATATATATATATATATAATTAGGCAAGTTAGATGTCTGTGTGTAATAGATGATGTTCTCATACAACTTACCTGGTTAAATGAAGATTAAATAAAATATGTATGGTTTTCTAAACGTAAATTTCACAGTATCCACAGTACAGTTATATTCAATAAAATAAAAGTATACATACCAATTAGTTTTGTCAGATTCAAAGTACCTTTTGAAGATAGCAATCTTTAAGCAGTTACCAAGCATCAGTTTCATCAATTTAAGTTAATCATAGCTTTTCCGATGTCATATTTAAATTTTAAATGTCATAGTTTTATTAGCTGTGAATGAAAAATATTCATAATTAACAGAAAAAAGGTCTTGAAATAGCCAACTTTGTGTAATCAATATATATAGTGTTTCATTTCATGATAAAGTTTCTGGAATAAATTCTTTTTTTCAGTAATAATCTAATTTATTGAATGAGTAAACTGCACACAGTAACTGTATTTTCGAATTTTTTGCTATTTAACCGTAAAACTGTCCATCCTTATAATAAGGACAGTTTTAACCTGATAACTGATAAATGATACTATAAATGCCCACCCTCCTTTGTCTCAAGGCACTTTGCAAATAATTAGCTGATCTACGTCTCAAACAATGGGAATCTGCAACCGGTTCAATGACTTGGTTATAACTTGTGAAGTATTTGTGAGGACGTATTGCACATGTCATACAAGATTTGGAGCAAAATATTATTACCGTACATTCCACAATTAAAGATGAAACTAGGGCCAGTTGCAACATGTTCAAATCTTTAATCATAATAAGAGGAGGAAATACCTCTGACACCCTCAGTTGACCACAAAGCCTCCAACAGATTTGTACAACGTAGTGTTTGATCTGTTGCTTAGCAACGGCGCTGGCTCAAGCGGACAGAGGTTTGAGCGCAGCGTCTCCTGCTATGAATGTCCCAGGTAACATTAAACTCCTCTAGGTCCTGCCGTTCTGGTTATTTTATTAGATTTAGCACCGTGCTGTATGAATAATTTCCATCTCACATTAACATTGACAGTTATATTCAATAAATTAGAATATATTTTCCAACAGGGCTTGTTTAATACATTAAAAGCGCAAAGGCTTGTGAAAGCTGCATTTCATGTGAGAATGTTCATTTGATTGACAGTTTCTTATTCTTTAAGCAAGTGTTAATTTTGTTTAAATCAAATAGAACATGGTGCATATTTTGAATTGAGGAGTTTTTTTTTTTTTAACTCAATGACAATAAATAAACGAGATTGATAATGGAATTGGTATCGATAAATTCTTATCAATTCCCATCTCTAATCTCAGGCGGGAGAATCGTTAGACATGTTATTAGTCATTCACTTTGAAAGACAACCATAAGTCCTGTTTCCTGTTTATACCATGTGTAGGACTCACTGCGATTCTGGAGGAAAACTGTTTGAAATGTTGCAAATGTTTTGAGACTGGAACAGAGGTTCAATTCCCAGGAGGACAATGACCTTTAACATACAGCCAGAGCCGAAATGAAAGGGTTTACATCAAAGCATACTCATGTGTTAGGGTCAGCGGGAACTGTTGGGAATCAATGAGAATCCATGGGAAGACTTGAAAATCCACATTCACAGATGCTCTCCAAGGAATCTCACTAAACTTGAGTTACTTCAGAATAAAAATGGGTGAAAATGCCGATTTCTGGATGTAACAAAAAACTGGATGATACTAAGAGCATTTCATTGTGAACACAAATGCACACCACACTTTTCAGATTGTTCAGGTTGCCTTGGTGAAACACTTTTTTGTTTATTTTTGGAAAAAGAATCATAATTTGAAATCATGTACATTCAGGCAACCACTTACCTTTAGCTATGGTGGATTTTCCACTTTTGACCCATTTACTTTGAATAGTTTGTTAATCAGACAGAAAAAAAACTTTTATTTGCTATAACTTTTACACCCAAAATGTCAATATTTGTTGCTTCTGACCTCATAACTCTTATGAAAAGGCAAACATTTTTCTGTAATATAACTTCAAAAACACATTAATTAATTAAAAATACATTAATTAATTAAACATATATTAATTAATTAAATTAAAACCAATTAAGTCAAGTTTAATTGCAGAATATTTTTAATAATGTGACAGTTCAAAGTGCTTTCATCACAAAAACATTAAATATTAATATTAATTAAAATAAGCCAGTCAGTCATGGAAATGTGCCACATTCAGTCATATAAGCTAATTCGGATCAGTTTGATTATATAGAACAAGATTATGGTGTATATTTAAAAAAGCTGATCTTCCTGTTCATTTGTAATCTGCAGATGATTGAAAATTTAGAAAAGTCATGTGCCATGGATGTTTGGTGTGTTCATTAAAATAATCCAGTCAGTCATAGAAATATGTCAAATTTAGCAATAAGAGCTCATCTAGTTTTTTATTTATTTATTTTGCTTTGATTTTTAAATTTAAATTTACATATGCATATATCCACTTTCATGTTTTTTCTTTTTTACAGTCACAGAAATTAAGCATATGTGTCTCTCTCTGTGTGTGACAGGAATATTTAATTTAAATTTTGTGTTTTTTTATTAAAGGTCCAACCAAGGATTTGGTTTGTCTAGAAAACCTTTGTGTTAAACAACAGTTGCTCTGTTTTTGACAGGTAACATTGTTTATTGTGCTTTCCTTGATTATATAAATTTGAATAGAATTTTACATTGAAAAAAAATTTTTTTAGTCGACTTTTCTGGTCATTTTTTATCTGCATATGACTGTTGAAAAGTCGTGTGCCATGGAAGTTGTCATAAGCAGGAAGTTTGCTGTGTAGTTGTCTAGTGTTGTTTGATTAATTATAACACTGATCACAGAATATGAGAGTGTGGACGTAGAGAGAGAGAGAGAAGCATGATAGATGAGTCTGTGTGATCCCAGGGAAAACCGCCTGAGCTCATGATATTCCCTCACAAGCCTTGAATCTCACCAGCTGCTTGTTGCCACAAGTGCACAAACACAACTCAGAGCTCCTTTGAGTTTCTTTAAATACAGGAGTAGCAGAGTTTCACATGCAGCTGGCGTCCTAATGGAGGTTCCACCTGCAGCATGAGACGATAACAGTGGTTCCTAAGTAACAGATCACCACCAGCAGCCCGGGTTGGCTCACTCAGTCAGTCTCTGCATGACAGCAGGAAGACCTTACTCTGCAGAAATCCTATTAGAATAAAGTGTGAGATTAAATGAGGGAAAGGTTTAATTTATTCTATTTTTTATTTTAGACTGTCATTTCTTATTCTGTTATAGTGATATTGGAAATGTTGGCTACCGATCACACTGCCAGGGCATTTTAAGGCACTTGATTTAAGCTCAGATTGTTGTGACCTGACCTGATCAAGTGTTAGAACATCTGGGCTCACACATATAAGAGCCTGTCAATATAATGTAAAACACTTTGAACTGCCATGTCGCTGAAATGCATTAACAAAGAAACTTGATTGACTGATTGATCGAAGCTCTATATAGTTAACTTGAAAAACAAATAAAAATGCCTGGTTGACTCATTTCTTTTCAAATGACATGGATAAGTGTACATTTTTATTTCTCATTGAAATTTATTTTTAAAATGTATTTAAAAATATAATTGTTTTCAAATGGAATGAGTTGGTAAAATTTTTAATTTAAAAATATAAATTTAAATGTAAATGTTTATTAAAATCATTTTTAATTAACCATAAATTAATAAAAATATATAAAAATTCAAAATGTTATAAAATTTACTTAAAAATTACTCAAATTAAAATGTAATTTTTTTAGAATATTTATAAAAAATAAAAAAGCATATATATGTTTACACACACAAATATAAGGTTACCTCTCTATCTATAAATAGATAGATAGATGTAGCTACAGAATATGTAGCATTCTTTATTTATTTTATAGATAAAATAATACATTTTATTCATAATGTCTTTTTTTTCTTACATGTATCTACAGAACGCTACATGTACAACGTTCCATTTTTGGCTCCGTTGTTTCTTCACTTCCACAGACTGAAGCTCCACATGCGTTTCTGCACATGAGGCCCCAATCCTTCTATCCATCTCCCCCTCCATCCTTTCATCACTTCTGATCAAGACATGTGGGTATTTATACTCCTTGGCTTAAAAGAAGATACTGAACCCAAAGGGAACAAACCACCTTTTCTAAAGTTTGTGATCTTCATGCATGAATTGTTAACAATTTGCTTTGATTCTGCAGGAAATCACTGACTTAAAGGAGGTTGTTGCCATCTGTAAGGTCTGTGTATAATGAGTAAATGTAGGCTGTTCTCATCTAAAAGTCAAAAATGTGGTTTAGGAAGATGGAGACGACGGCCCTCCAATGTGCCAAAATGCCTATTTGACTCTGTTCAGCAGTGTTGTTTTCTTCTCTTCATCAGTTCCAGCCATCTGTTGCTCATTTCCTATCTATCCTTCCCAATTTGGCCCGGGAACCTGACATGCTTTGAAAAGAGTGCTTAAGTGTTAGAAGTATTCCTTTTCAAATGTGTTTTGCCTTGATGACAAATCTCAAAGCAACGCCATAATTTCAAATGAAACAAAGGAAAAATCTCAGAGTGTTGTCACTGCACAGAAATCTGTAACTCACTCAGGATATTGAGAAACCTTCCTGCAGAAAGCAGGCACACTAAGGTCCAAACAGCCTTATTTTACACAAACAACAATACACGAGAAAATGCAACCTTATTCAGACTTTTTTATTAACTAATGCTAATATGTAGCACAAAGCAGCAACATCTTTTGTTAAAAGTTCATACTTTACAGGATTTTAACAATGCAAGATGCTCATGGATGTTGGTGTTGAGCTTTTCACCTTGTCAATTAGTGGTCCAAATTATGATTGGGTTTACTTTTAACAAGATTCAGTTTGATAAAAACTGTAAATGTTGGAGATTATATAGATTCCCATCTAAGAAATAATAATTATATAATAATTATACATTTTATTTACAATGCCCTCTTCATTATACGATCTTAAAGATATAGAAAGAGCTAAAAACAAAACAAGCAATTACAAAAGGTAAAAAAGACAACATAAGAGGTTAAGATAAACATTTAAAAAAGTTTAATCAAAAATGTTGATAAAAAGAAATGTCTTAAAGGTGCAGTATGTTACTTTTATGACATAAATATATATATATATATATACATCTATATTTTTTTTACATATATGTTGCAACAGTATAATATGAGACAGATAAACTGTGAAAAAAAAATGTGCTAAAAAAATTTGCCAATCATTCCTGGGTGCGCAACATTTTAATGTCATTGTGCATGAAGCAAAATTTAAAAAATAGCAACTCTCAAAGCCAAGTCAGACAACTGGATAAAATAATAATAAAATAAGTATAGCTCAATAAAAATAAAAATATAAGAAATATAGTAGAAACACAAAACAATAAGGATATTAAGAATAAAGATAAGGTCATCAGATCATCAACGAATCTCTCCTTTCTCTCCATCTAGCTCATGCATTGCTTTGTCTCTTAATTTTCCCAGGTGAAGTATTTTTTGTGAAGCTTCCACAGCATTTACATAACATTCATGAGGTGATCTAGAGGACTATTGTGGCCATATAATGTAATGTGGTGCTACAGTTTGGCACAGCTGGTCTCTTAAAACATTTTAATACTCCCAATAAGAGTTCAGTGTTTTACTGTGATTAAATCCCCCCAGGCCATTTTGCAGTAAAATCCTTTCTCCTTTCGCTCAGCTTGTTCTCCCACCCACACTCTCACTCCTTCTCAACGTCTCTTCCTCTCCACCTGCTCTGCCCCTCCAGTTCAAGGTTGTGTGTTTCATCTTTAGCTTTTGTCAAAAATAATTTTGAACATTTTTCATGTCAAGTGGTAAGTCTCCTGAGCTATATTTTAAGAGTTTAATAATATCTGATAGTACCATTTTCAAACTTGTCTGTCATAAACAAGCAGAAGCATATCTTATGGCTTAACTGTATCAAAAGTGTAAAATTGCAACAGCAGAAAAACCCCCCAAAAACAAACCCGATTCTTGTCAAATCTTGATTTTATGATTTAACACCCTAACAGATATTTGCATAAAATTGACAAATTTCATATTCAGGCGTTGGAGCAACAAGCCCCTCATACTCAGTGGCGGAGCTAGACTTTTAAAGTTGGGGGGCCCTAGGGCTAACTCGAGGGGGGCAAAAATGAGAATGTGTGTATATATACATCTATATATAGATCTATCTATCTATTTGATAGATCGATATATACACATGTGTGTGCGTGTGTGTGTGTGTATATATATATATATATATATATATATATATCCATCCATCCATTTTCTTTCACCCTTGTTCCTATTGGGGTCAGGAGTTGCTGGTGCCTATCTCCAGCTGCGTTCCGGGTGAGAGGCGGGGTTCACCCTGGACAGGTCGTCAGTCTGTCGCAGTATATATATATATATATATGTATATATATATGAAATCTATTTATATTTATCATCATATGGACTTATATAAAGTTTTATACATTTTCTTTTCATATATTAATTATTGTTTTTCTTCTTTGGATATTAGTGGGGCTTACAGTGATTCCAAATAATGTATAGAAATGACCTGGTGCTGTTACATGTCAATCATCATGATACTGAAACTTATCACCATCTGCCTGAAAATGTGTATATGACTTGGTGAATTAATTAAATTATTGTAGTCTAAAGTGTTAAGCGGTTAGCTTTCTTTTTAGAACCAAACGAGGAGAAGCAGCGTTCAGCATCTATGCACCAAAAATTTGGAACAAACTTCCAGAAAACTGTAAAACAGCTGAAACACTGAGTTCCTTTAAATCACAACTAAAAACCCACCTGTTTAGAGTTGGATTTGAAACTTAATCAATTAAAAATTTAATGATGGAACTTGACTCAATGTCGTCTTTAAAAAGGTGGCGAGTGACTGAGAGTCATTGCGCGTACTGAAAACCCTGTATCTTCTAGACTCTAACAGGTAAAAATAGTGCACAAAATCCATGTAGGACGGCGAAGTCCTAGCGCAAAATTTTGTGTAAAGGTGTACGGAGCC
>CAEGAD010074144.1:0-114200 GCA_903067055.1 Poeciliopsis paucimaculata | reverse complement strand
GATCAACTCTAAACCACTCTTACTTTTTACTCTCCGTCTCTCTTTGTCGTTTAAGAACACCCGTTGCCATGGCAACAGCCTGAGTCTCTGCAAGCCCAGCAGAGATGACGTTAAAAACATTCAGTCCGTTACGATATCAGGTTTCCAGGCTTGATGTTTATTTATTGATTATTAATAAGCCTCTCATGAACACAGCGGTTGTTGATTAGCTCATTTATACTCCTGATCTGCTAGTCAGTCGGTCTTTGAGTCGCTTTTTTTTGTTAATGGAACCGAAACGCACTGAATTGCACAACACCTTGTTGAAACAAAATTACTAAGATTATTAATTTTAACACGTTTTGTTGATTTTATTATTATTTAATGAAGTTGCAAACATTTAGGATCTTAGTGAATATTTCTGGTAAGCCTGTCAGAAGAGGGAGTTCTGGTCTCAGCGTCCTGGCGGCGTTCGGTTTGTCACCTGCTGCCGAGATCCACTCAAAACACCCCTGATTTAAATTGATTATTCATAAACAATGTAGGCAATAGAAATGGGGCAATAGTTATTTAACAGATTGAGACTAACATCTTTTGGTGCAAAATTATTTTAGTTAAAAATATGTGACACTGATTTGTCTTTAATATGAAGAGATTTCATTAATCAGAAGCCTGTTTTAAATTTGAATTTATTGTTTGTCACATGTGTACATGTACAATATTAAATCAGTTAACTGTATATATACACACCAATAAAACTGGTGCAGGTGAGAGTTCAGGGTGCTAACGGCTTTAACTTTCTCCTGACAGAGCCGCAGAACCTGCAGCAGAAAAACCTGCAGCAACAAAGTCTGCTGCTGATTGTTGTTTGCGCCGTGGCCGGCGCTTTGGTTCTGCTGCTGCTCATCGTGTTCCTGGTCTTCAAACGCCGCCATCTGAGAAAAACCAAAAAGCTGAAGATGGAGCTCCAGGAAACAAAGTGAGCTGTGCCAGGTTTTCTTTAGCAGAGTGAGAAACTAAATGAGGCTTTCACTTAAAGCTCAAGCGGCGATGACAGATTGGCTGTTAAACGTTTGGTTTCGAGTGCTTAACTTGTCACATTCTCAGACACGTTTTGTTCAATAAATCCTCTCTATAGGCTTGTTTTGTTTTTGTTTTTTTCTAGGGATGAAATTAACACTCTTTCGAGACAAGCCTCCTTCAGAAGACTGAACTCAACAGGCTCAATTTCACGAATTCAGGTATAAAAAAAAAACCACCCGATACCTCGGAGATCGGAGACAATCCTCAGGTTGGCACTCGGGTCCGGTTTGGGTGGAGCTGTGGAAGTCCGCAATTACAGTTTGCTGCAGCTTCAAACAAATCAGACTAAAGCATAATGCAGTTCTGCTGTACATGAAACTCAGTGTGAATTGCTTTATTTTTCTGCACTTATGCTCACAAATTTTTAAATATATTAAATATTTTTTCCATATTTTGCAGCCTGAAGATTATGCCTTACTCAGAGTAGACAGCCGCACTAAATACAGCCAGATGTCTCTGGTGAGTTTGCAAAAATCTTGATTGGATGAAAAGGAGTTAAATCATTGCAGTAGCAGGATTCAAAAAGGATGTTACATATTAGTTTCCAATTGACTAGTTACATTTTAGAGCATGGAATGAGAATGAAATGATTTGTAAATCATTTAACAATTGCACTTCACAGAAAATGCAAAGACAAGCACTCATATATATTCAAAAAGGACAGAGAAAAGAATCTAAAAATCTCTTTAAAGATAGAGAAAATCATAAACTCATTTAAAAAAAAAAAGCAAATTCAAAACTACAATTCCATTGGAAGATTTTTGCACTTATAAAATGGGAAAAATGTCTTGTTTTAAGTGGAAAAAAAATCTGCCATTGGAATTACAACTTTTTAATCAATATTAAGGAATTATTGACGTAAAACAACTCCTATATCGTGCTGAAAAGTTATTCGTAGATTAGTTTTATCGTAATTTACTTATAGAAAGACATTTGTGCTACAAAGTAGGCCAAAAATACTTGGTAAGATTCTGTGTTTTTGTAGTGCAACAGCATCATGAATACAGTAAATCAGCCTGAATAGTGGGAATATTTAAAGCAGGTTTTAACCATTTGTAAATATGCACTATATTTGTGTTGGTCTAATTTACAAAATTTTATAAAATACATTAAAATTTATATTTTTAACAGGACATAATGTCAAGCTTAAGACAAATGAATACTTCTCCAGATTGCTGGATGTTTATTAAGACTTCCACCTCCCTGTTTTACAGGAGCGCTCCCCCTATCAGGGCAGCCAGTCCACTCTGGGTGGGAGGTGGGGACCCCCAGGAGAGGTGCCACGGGATGAATACGGGCGTCCCGTCGTCTGGACCGATGACAGAGAGTGTCTGAGAGCCGCAGAAATGAACAGGGAGAAGGAGGAGCGCAGGAAACGGGTGGAGTCGTTCGTGAAGAACAGCAACATGTCGCTAGTATGCGTCAGCGCCTGAGTGGTTGGGTGTGATGTAGTTTTGTTTGTAATGTGATGGTTTTTTTATGTTTTCAGTTTGGTTTCATAGAGATGGAGGAGAAACACAGAAACAAACAAGAACTGGTAGTCAGCTTTTTTTTTTTTTATTGCTGTGGAGGAAACTTTTCTCTTTAGGAGAAATTAAATTTAACTACAGCGCAGTTTTCAAGACCCTTTAGGTAAAACTTTCACGATGTAAGTGACATTGCTTGCTAATGTGCTTTTGATTTTTTTCTTTTTTGCGACATTTTAAAAGCTTGCTCAATATTTGAGTGACAATTCAATGGAAACATAGCTGTTGACTTTGTTTCTCATCTGTTTTTGCATTTCTTCATCTCTGTTGCTTTTTGAGATCTTTAGCCTGTTGCATGTTGCCCGACAGTGTCTATCTAAGTTTAATTACACTGGTCAGGCACTAATCAGGCCTTGTGTGTGACTAGTGGAACTGAATCAGAAAATGTGGTGAATCACAGTTAATTAACAACGAGAATAACCCGTCGACCTTGGTGTTGCTCTGCGTACTTCGACAGAGTTGGCAATTTTTCAGGACGGTTTTCGATCTCCGAAAGTTTCAAATGTAGGATAGTCCTGAAAACAAATGTACTGTTACACCCAATGTGAGCCAGCATCCTATATTGATCTATTGTTTTGCCTTTTCCTTCAGGATTCAGGGCTTCCTTCCTCACTGGTTCCCCTGAAGGTCCAGCAGGACGATGGTAACGGTCATAAAGAGCCTGACTTGGGTCACCTACAGGAAGACGACTCTTCCCCAGGCGACGACTCGGTCGTTGAATCCTCCACAACGGAGGAACATGAGGAAGACGAAGGAAGAAGTCGGCATTATCTTCAGGGAACGCTCAGTAAAATGTTTTATGAAAGCAACGGGATCCTCAGGCCCAGGGAGAATCCCAACGCCATTCTCCTGCCTTGCCAAAATTATTACAAACCACAACTTATCTAAACCTTTGACTTTCTTCCATAATTGGCAATGAGAAAAGCTTGTCGGCATTTCTGTTCTGACAGAGACTTTTATTTTGTAAAAACAAAGTATTTAATTACTATGGACAGAATGTCAAAAAAGACAGTTTTATTTGTTTTTTGACCTCCTAAACTTCTATTCTTTCTTCACAATAAGAGGAACTTTTTAAAACATTTTTGGGATTTACTAAAGGAAGAGAGCTTACTCGACTCTGGAATCGTTGAATCTTGGAAGATCAACAGAGACTTCACTGACTGAAGACATTTCCTCTAACTAAACATCAGGTCATCTGAATGAGACCTCTCACTGTCATCAAGAAATCTTACAAACCTCTCTGGCTTTAAATTACAGACTTGAACTGGATTACTCCACAGAGATAAAAGATTATTAAAACAGATTTATTATACATTTACTGACACATTGTACTGTACACTCTGCATCAATGAACATGTTGCAGTGCATGGTTTCCCCTAGAAAACCTGCTAATCCTGGTGGTAGAGGCACTAGAGCAGTCAATCAGAAGCCCATCGTGTTTTGTGTTAAAAAAATGTTCTATACTGTCTATGATACTTGTACATGAAAAACGTATTTAAAATAAACAAACCACACTTAGCCTGGCGGCGGCAAGTTAAGCCTGGTGGCCTGCCAGGCTTGTCATACACCAATGGAAGCCTTGCTGTGTCTTAGTGCCTGAAATGCAATATTAGTATGTATTTCTAATAAGAACTAACCTTGTCATCAGTGGTAGTTTATGTGAGCTGAGTGGCTCTCTGTCCAGGGCGTCATACCACCATGGGGCAGCACTGACACTCCATAGAGAGTAAAGAAACAGTTATATCAGTTTTACCTCCAACAAGTTTTCTATTGGTTGTTTTCATGTTTAGTAGAGGGAAATTGGGCTCCTTCCTATGTTTTACACAATGAAGTGGTTGATTAAATGGCTAAAAGTTAAAGGGTTTATAATATCATTTAATAAAGGAGCTGGAATATTTAATGTTATTAATGTTAGTGGCCAAACTTCAGCTGGGTTGTTCTATACAGATTAAAGATTTGCTAAAACACCATTTTAGGTTTATTATTCTGTTCCTCTATGCAAAAATGGTGAAAATTTTGGGATGTCTTATACTTTCTATAAGTAAAATGATTTTTCTCCCCGCTCATTGACTGGTTGAATGTGTCCAATCAGGGCTGATCAAGCTGAAAATCAATAAGCACTTAAAAACTATTACATTTCCCTAGGGTTAAATCTATTTTTTACTTAAGTCTTTGCATCAAAATGAAACTATTACTAGTAATCGGTGGAATTTATGTAAAAAAAATTATGCAATAAAGTAATTTTAGCTGCAATTGGGGTAATTATTGCCTTCTTGTTTCAAACTAAAACAGAGACAATGTTTTACGTTTTTGAGTAAATACTCAGGTATGATAATCTCATGCTGGCCCAAGCCTATAGAGGGAGGAGTTTACTATATTTAGCCTTATATAATCTGTTTTTCAATGTATATATTTTTGCTCGATTTATATGTTCTTTATTGTTTTTCTACAGGTCAAACAGGTTTTGCAGCTTGACAAATTTTACTCATTAAAATGTCTCTCTTGATTTATGTACAGGATGCATTTTCCTCTGCAGAACAAAAGCAGTGTTACTCACTTTGCTATCTGTGGCCATATTGTTATGGCTCATACGTGTAGCTACATGTGAAACATCAACTGCTATCTGCAGGAATTAAAGCGTAAAGGGAGGAACTGTGATAAAATGAACACATTTGAAGAAAAATGGCTAAATGTGGAATTTATTGGACAGAATTGGACTGTAAATTATCACTGATGAGCAGCTGGATGAACTGGACATTTTATTTTGTATGAAGAAACTGTTGAACATACTGAATATTGTTTGTATATGTTTTATTGTAAGAAAGTCAAATGTAAATAACTAAGATTTTATTATTAAAATTACAGTGTATGGGATTTTAAAAGCAGTCATTGAGAGGCTGTTGAGGTTTATTGTGGTTCTGACTTTCATGTATTAATGTTTTCTTTTTCCAGTGATGGGAAAATGAAGCTGTTGTAATAAAGGGACGTTGAGAAACATGAAGATACACCCAGGAGGCAAAAGTTATTGTTTCGCCCAGGAGATTATATGCTTGGCTGCAGGTTGGGCTGGGAATAAATTAGGAATAAAGCAGTGAAGATGAACCAGAACAGCTGTTTAGCTGGGTGTAAAAAGATAAATAGATGAGTTTCAAAATTCCAAGCTCTTTACCGTTACAGTAATGGGCTTGGCTTAATTTGACACAAAGCTGAAAACTCAGATCAATCCTGCACAAGAGAAAATAATATAAACCTTATTAAGAAGCCTCTTAAATAACCCCTTGAATATGAAAAGTAGTTTTAAACATTTTCAGCTTCATAGCTTTTTTCAACTTCAAAAGATTCTTTTTCAGTTTCCAAATTTTTATTAATTTTTTTTTTCAGTTTTAAATCTGTTTTTTCCAGATTCAATAATTTTTCCGTTTAAAAATGTTCAGTCAACTTTTTTCTTTATTTGAACAAACTTTATGGCTTCGATTTACCCACATTCATTAGTTTTATGGTGAATTTCTCGTCTCTCCCAGGATAACATGTCAGGAAGCCCTCAAACCAAATCAGTGAATTGAAAAGCGAAACACTATTTCCAAATACATTTACTGATTAATATAAGAAATACCTTTGCAACCACTAGACTGTATACTGCTAAACTGTTTTTTATATTGTGAAATTTACTTCTCGCTAACTTTTGAAGAGCAACACAAATCTGTCTTTGAATATTATTACTAATTAAATATCTCGAAGAAACTATGATCAATTTTGAAAAAAGAAAACTAAAATAAACTGTAAAACCACTTCAGCTAAAGTTGTGCAGCTTTCTGCAAGGTGTTTGCAGGTTCTCGCTGTGTTTTTGTGGGTTCTCTCTGACTACTCTCTCAGTCCAAAAATTGTTAGGTTATTTGGATTCCCTAAACTGGCCTTAGGAGTATGTGTGTGTCTCCATGTTGCCCTGTGACTGACCAGCGACCTGTCCAATTATGCTGCTGCGATAACAGCTTTTTTAAGGCTTTTTTCACATCTTTAACGGGAGAACTAATAAATAAATAAGATGTAAATGTTTTAGGACTGAAGTATTTTTTATTTTATTTGATTAATTGATTAATAGTCAAAATAAATTACAAAAATAATTAGTTGTAACCCCAAAATGTTTTTCTTAATGACAAAAACAGATGGATATTTAATCACAATAAAAGAATTAGTATTTGTCTTCAAATGCTAAGATGTCAATGGCATTGTAAAACAATTCCACAGTAGAAATTAGCTACAATATTCCAGTAATATGGAAATACAGTAAATTCTAGCTTTTATTGTCTTCTTTATATTTGAATTAAAACCTTTTAAGAAAGAGCCTCCTTGTGAGTTCGTTGATGAGTGCGCAGGTTACTCCTCTGGGAAAAGCTCTTGCCACACATTTCACATGTGTACGGTTTCTCCCCGGTGTGAATTCGCTGGTGGATCTGCAGATGGCTGATGCGGTCGAAGCTTTTACCGCAGAAGGGGCAGATGTACCATTTCTCCTTGATGCGTCGACTCGTTGCAGTTTTGCTCAACTCTGGCTCATTTAAAGCAAACAGACTCCTGTCAGGGTTGAAAGCTGATGTGTTTTTAGTTCGCCGCTGTTTTTCTAAAAAGAACCCAACAGCTGTTTCTCTTTCTGCATGGTGTGATGTTTGCTGACTTGGCGTTGATTGGCTGAAAGTCAGTGGAGCGCTGGATTTACTTGAAGCACCTTGAAGCGTCCTACTGTCCCTCGCGAGCCGATCAGAATGAGCAGCCTCCGTTGTGTTATCGAAGATGTCCAGAGAGTTTTGAATAAATAAGATTTCTGAGTCCAGATTGTGTGAAAGCTGGTTTGGTTCGAAGAAGCAGTCAGAATCATCCTCGGCGTCGCTGTCTCCCACTGAAACAGACACCCAGTGTTGGGTCTCTTGTTCTGGTGCTGCTTCAGCACATTGTTGGAGTCGTTCATGGTGACCCACTATGCTGCTTCTGGGATTCAAATCCGCTTCCTGTTCCACAATCTCAACGTCATCATCCTCTTCTAGCTTCACTACAGATTCCTCGTCATCTCTATCTTCGGATTCACAGAGATCCGACTTACGTTGCTTTGCAGCACTTTCATTGTCTTCCATCTGAACAGGTAGCAGTGCTTCATTATTCCCTGAAGAGTCTGCTTTATCCCGAAAGCTCTGATCTGAAGGAAGTGTCTGTGCTGATTCTACTGAAAGCCCTGAAATAAAAAAAGAAAAATCCATCTTAATGAGAATAAAATGTAAAAGGGAAGTTTAAGCAACAAAATGAATAACCTCCAAATTAAATCAGTTGTACCAGCGACCTGTATATTAGAAGAAAATTCATTACTATTATTTATCATGTGTAGAGCATGTGTTACACTGTTTCTCACATGAAAAATTCATATGCATATAACTAAATTCACTGAAAGTTTAATTTCAGTATTCCAAATCAAAACTGAAGTTTATTTCATTACAACAAAGTGATATATTTCGAGCATTTATGTATGTTAAACTGAATGGCTTACAACTACTAAAAACTCAAAATTTGAATATTACATAATTGCGACAAAATAAGAATTTGTAATGCAGAAATCTCAGTGACTTTTAATGTAAAATTCTAATTTCTTCATCAACTAAATTTTGGGGTTTTATCAGCTAAAAACATCAAAAATAATTTCTGGAAATGTAATAAATGCTTGAAATATGATGTGCAGTGTGTGCAACAAATCAATGCATTAGTTTTACCATTTGAATGGAATTACTGTAGTAGGCTAATACAAGTTACATGACGACTAAAATAAATTAGATTGCTGTAATTCATTGAGCTACAACTGTTCTTACCATGGTAGCAACAATATTCTCTAATTTAAATTCTATGTCATGCATATAGCTGCAATTGCGGAAAAATATTAGGGCTATTATAAAATGATTTCTGACTTTAATCGAAATATTTAGATATTAAAGTCAGAATATTTGGACTTTTCCAGTGGCCCATCCAGTGTTTTAGCTGCTGTTCCTACCTTCGCCGGCAGGTGGCGGCAGATTATTTTGCTGCTCTCTCCTTGGTAAAGATGAGGACTTTGCTGCTTGAGAAAGAGCCGTTAAACGCTCGTTTTCCATTGATATGAGCTTTCTGTTCAGGGCTTTAATTTCGCTCTCTCTCCGAAGAAGCTCCACCTGAACCACAGCGAAACCCTCCTCCCACAGCTTGCTGATTTCCATAACGGCCGCTTTAGCCAGCATCTCCATTATGGAGGTTAGCTTGCTCTGGAAAGCCACACAGTTGTTGTTGTTGCTGCTGCTGCTGTTAGCCATGTTGCTCCGGTTCGCTGGCTAACGCAACGTCAGTAGGCTTTTACAAGACTTTTATATGCGACTACAAATCCAACAGCAGCAGAAGATCTCACCTTAAAAGTTCACATTTACTGATTTGAGGCCAAACCATGGATGTGTAATACAATAGAAACAGGAAACGGTCATGATCACGTGATAAGGATATTCGGTCTTGATTGGCTACAATTTCTGACCAGAAAAATATGACATTATGAAAGTCAATAGTGCTTCTCACCTTTGTCCACTAGGTGGAGCTGCATTTCCATATTATTGAAAAGAATGTTTCACAAAGTAAAATAAATAATTTTCAGGTATATAATTTGTAGGCAAGTGTTTTAAACACACAAACAATGAGCAGTCTTATTCAAATTCCAAATCCAAAATATTTTGTCAACTAAAAAGGAAAATTAAATGTTGTTTTATCCATCCATCCATCCATCCATCGTCTTCCGCTTATCCGGAGTCGGCCGACTAATGTTAATGTTGTTTTAACTCATATTAATTCAAATTCCACAAAGAGTTATTGTAGGTGGTGTTGACATATGTAATGCATGCAGTATACGTGCAACCTAATTACTGGTCTGGAAGGTCCCATCATGTTTTACTGCCATTTACCAAAGTTCACTCCTCTCTACTTTAGTGAAGACGTCAACTAATGGCTCTAAAAAGAACAACTCTTCGTCAATCAGTCTTTATTTATAGAGCACCTTTCATATGTACAATGTAAGTAACAACAACGGGCATGATAATAGTAAAAATGAGTTTAACACGGCTAAACATAAAAAAGCAAAATCTGAAAAAAACAAAAAACAAAACAGCTACAGACTGTTTTAATGGTAATGAGCCGGAAGAAGCAGACGTACCACATCTAAGTATAGATTCTAATATTAAGATTAGAGTTAATCACTAAAGTTAACTAACTAGAGACGTTATTCTGCGTTGTACAACGCAGGTATAAATATATAGATGGACAGAAAGCTGGAAAATATTCAACTAACAGTGTCTCTTTAATCTTTTAACCAAATTTACTCCAGCTATTTAAACCTTAATTAGCACATTTCCAACTGCGAAAGCGACAAAGCAGCTCGCACGCTGATTGGCTAACAGACGTGCCCTTCCAAAGTGGGCGGAGTCAGAGCAGCGAGACGACGGAGCTGTCAAACACCGACAGTCGTTTGAAATATTATCAGAGGAGCGGATAACTAAACCGCAACACTTTACCAATGTGTAGACTAATTAATGAGAGGCGCAAACTTTGTGTTAGATTTCGGTGTTCAACTGCTGGATAAAAGGACTTCTCAGCCGTCGTTGGGAGCAACTTGTTGTTAAGTGCGTGTTTTGCAGGCTCTCCCTCTCGGGCTAATGTGTGTTAGCTCTTCGCTCCGCTTCAGTTTTGTTGACAAAACTAGCCCATTCGCTATCGTTGAGCTAGCTGCGGTGTTTCGGAGTTAGCTCGTGATTTTCTCAGAAATGTATCCGGGTACAGGCATGGAGCCCAGCCCGGACTGTTCCTGGAAACTCCTCCGTGAAATAAAACTAAGTGAGTAAAACTTTGAACACTAACAGGGAATGGCCACTGCCTCTGGTATTTGTTTACATTGTATTATTCGCTTAGCAAATTAACAGAAGTCAGTCTAGCGGTGTTTTACCCAGTCGTCTAATTGCTGTCATTTACATCCAGGTAGTGACAGGTTTTTACTACCCGCCCCATTGGCATGCACACACTTACACATAGTGGATGTTTACAAGTTGATTGCGGTCAGATATCAGACTGTTTTGCTTTTTCGTTTCTTGTGACCTTGCTAAATGTTTTGCTGTTGTTGATTTGTTGATTTGTGTGTACAGAAGGAACATCTAAAAGATCACTGAAATGTTTAAAGTGCTTTGTAGACATTGTGTGAGGAGAGGCAAAAACGCCAATTTAATTTACCTCCTCTTTTCAAACCAAATTCACTTGATTTATAAAGCACATTTAAAACATTTGATGACTGTATTGTTCAGTAATAGAAAAATAAATGACTGATTGCAAAAAAAAAAGGCTGAGACAATAATAATGACAAGGAAACCTAGTGGGAATTTATGTATTTTAAGCAGTTTGTTTTCAAAGTTTGCACCACTACTGACTAATCCTCAAAGTGTTTGGCATCCCTTTGTAGAAACAGCTGCCATGAAGTGTTGGGAAAACTGTTAATGAATCTTTTACATCACCGTGGAGGAGTTCTGCTCCACTCTTAGTTGCAGAATTGTTTTGATTTGGCTACATTGAAGGGTTGTCAAGCGTTAATGCTTGTTTAAGGTCATGCCACATCTTCTCAATCAGATTTAAGTACAGACTTTGACTAGGACACTCTAAAACATCGTCTTTCTGAGGTGGACTTGCTTGTGTGCTGTTTCCTGCTGCTCAACCAAAGTGGAGAGCAGCCCCAGACCATCACACCACCACCACCGTATTTCACAGGTCAATGTGACCTTTTTCTGAAATGCTATATTGGTTTTATGTCACATTCATCAAGAAACACACCTTCATAAAAAGACACACTTCTGACTCATTGGTCTACAAAACAGTTTCTTGAAAGGTCTTGGAGGTGATTAAGAAGGTTTTGGTAAAAGTCAGACCTGGTCTTGTGTAAGTTTTAACTTTTAGATGAATACCAATCAGTCTGCTAGTTATTGTTAAACCATGAAGACTGACATTGATGGAACTTGGTTAGGCATGCAGTTCATCACATAAGTTAGTTTTGTTGGAGTAATTTTGTTTGGCTGGCCAGGCCACATCTGAGGTGGTTCAATACTGTTCCATGTGTTTTCCATTTGTGGATAATGGCTCTTGCTGCACCTCACTGGATTAGCCATGGAAATGGTTTTGCCACCATTTCCTGACTGTCAATTGCTTTATTTTTCATTGGTTCTTGAATTTCTGTAGTTCTGGGCATGATGCGTTGCTATTTAAGATCCTTTAGCCTACTTTATGTTGTCAGATATGTTTAGTCACTTTTTAATTCTCCAGGTCTGGCAGTAATTAAACCTGGTTGTGTCTCAGAAAATGTTACTATGAAAGGGGGCATCTATTTTATGTACAGTCTTCATGAATAAAATAATTTTAAACTCTGTTCTGTATTTACACTGCTCATTACCGTTGCTTTTTACTTGCTACAAGTTGCTTGATGATTTGATATATTTAGGTTGGACAGAAAAACAAAAATCAGATGACATCACAGCACCATAGCGTGAATCAAACTGGTCCTAAGAGGGATCCTTGAGGAACACCAGAATTAACAGCTGCACAGGAGGAAAAATCTTCCCAGTTTCATATTGACAATCAATCTATTTTCTGAAACCTTACTGGAAGTTTTTGGTAATTTAGAATTAAACTAGTTAGGTGTATACATCCAGAAATTTCAGAAGAAATGGCAGCTGGGAGATTGGCCTGCAGTTTTTTTAAATATCATTTTTTTTCATACTCTTTATTTAACATTTTTCATTACAATGAAACATACAACACACTGGCCTGCAGTTATTTAAATCTTTGCAGTGACATTAAACTATTTGCTGCAACCTTCACATCATAACATCACTTATATTTTGATTTATTGATGACATGTCCCATTAGCCTGTAATCCACTAGGACACAGCTGGATAGCTGTTCATCGCCCTTCTCCAACCACTCCTACAGTATTTGGCCTGAGGCTGCTTTGGTGTTATGCCCCATCTGTTTTGAAGTAGCAACAGGCCACATTTTACACACAGAAAAAAGCCAGACTTTTACATTTCCACCCTTTTCCACCCAGTGTCCCTTTAGTGTGGTATTCTAAATGCATACCATTGGAATACGAAGCCAGCAGGGTATAGTTTGGAAACAAATATAGTAATCAACATGGGTGGTTTTTGCCTATATTTGTATTTTATCACTTGAAACGTCATTGAGGGTTATTATAGATGTATAAAAACAACAACAACAAAAAAAAACACATATGAGATATATGAGCTTATTTTGCTTGTTTATTTCATGATATGAATTCCTCATCACTGGATCTTGTCAGTATGAAAAATGCGAAAACTGTCCCTGTTATTCTTGCAGAGTGTATTGCAGAGGTCTGTGGAGCTGTATACGGCTCTTCAGACCCTCATTGGTAGCTTTTAATAACTTGGTGGAACATATCATAGAACTGAGCAGAGTTTGTGTACAGAAAGCTAAAGCTAAAAAAAAGACTACGCTTAATAGCTCTTCAAGAAATATTTGGATGGAATTTGCACAACAGAATGTCAACAAAAGTTCAAGGAATACTTTTACTAAATTAGTGTTTTGTTATTGGGCTGCAAATAGTGCTTGTTTTTCAATTTTTGTATCAATATGGAACATTCATTCAAGAAATGCACCCGTTCTCTTCTTGTAGAAGTTTGATGTTCTAGGTTTTAAAAACAAAAAATTTGCTTCTTCAATTTCAATAGTGAGCTAATGAACTTTATAGAGTAATTATTTATTGCACTTACATTTTTATAGGTCTTGTAGAAGGAAAGCTAAATGACTGGATTGTTAAAAGCTGCTGACTAGTGATCTAAACAGTTATTTATCCAAATATAGCCATTCATTTTTCTCTGCTGGTTGTGTAAAACATCACATTTAATACTATAAAACTGTAGTGAGATAAAAGTGTCGATGCTAGTTATTGGTTCCAAAATGGAAGTCTTTTAAAAACATAGATATTCAAACCTGAAGAGGAAAAAAGAACAAATATCTTTCCAACCTAGACTGTTGTCACAAACAAAACATCTTATCTCTTATCCATTTCTCAGTGAGTTTGTTTTTTTACAGATCAACAAAGCAGCTATTGATCTTAACATAAAAACTTATGATCAGATGTTTACCTAAAGTTGCAGTGTCTTACAAATGTAAATATATTCTAACCGTCCTAGCTTCTTCACAACAACTCAACGCTTAGTTGAACTTATTACTGACTTATGCCTGGTTCACATAGCAAGATTTAAAAATTGTCAATTGATTTTCTAAACCTATGAAACCCCCACATATGTCAATTTAAAAAAATCACAAATGTAAGAGATACAGTATGTGGTGTACAGACAACATGCCACACACAAACAGACTTCACTCACCAACATTACCATGTCAGATGGAAAATCATGCAAAACATCTCGAGTGCAAACAAGAGATTAGAATAAATAAACATGGCAGACGAGGAAGAAGCAACAGTGATTGTGGACTATTTTAAATGGAGAAAAAAACAAGACAACTCTAACGTCTACCGGACTTTTTGGTGTCGTTTGAGCAGTCCGAATGGACCAGATCACTAACCACACCATGTACGGCAGGAAAATCTCCTGAAATTGTCTTTAGAGTCCCACAATAACCAGAACGTCTTTCAAATTGTCCAAAAGGGAAGAGTGGGTCAAAAATCTGCATAATTATCTTGCCCTTATTTAAGGGTATTGGAGTAAATGTTGCTGAACACAAATGCACACTTTTCAGATTTGTAGTTGCAAAAATTAAAACAAGTTTGACAGCTATCCCATACATGTTTCTTTCTATTAGTCTGCCAAATGAAATCCCAGTAAAATACTTTGAAGTTTGTAGTTTCTAGGAAGCCACTGTACATAAAACATACTGCAGAAAGATCCAATTAGTGGTTCTTTTGGCCTATAAACTGTCGTTCTACATTTATATATCTGCCAGAAGTCAGAGCTTTACTTTAACGTCTTTTTGCTCTCAGCCGCCGATGCTCTGCAGTGATTCTGCAGAGGAGAATCGGCACTCTGAGCTCAGTGTTTTGTAAGATGCTGCAAAAACCTCTGGTCTGCAAAACAGCATGATGGAAAGTCTAAATATCACCAGCATTCTCTGCATAGCTTAATTAGATTGTTGCTCTATTTATATACGACCCGATTATGGTAACAAAAGAGCTGCTTGCATGTCAGTTTCTTTTGCGAGATTATTTTAAGATTCAGTTCAGTTTAGTTTAGCCACACATAGTTTGAATTTCTAGTGTTTATTAAGAGGGTAACTTTCAAAATGCAAAGGTAATATCTTTCCTCAAAACTGAAGTAATACTTATTTAAGGAGAATTTTTTTACCTTGTACAGTAGACATGAGATGGCATGAGATTCTTACCAAATTGTACTTTTGTAGTAGAAATACCACAGCTACTCAGTATTATTGTAGTTAAACAGTGGTATCCCTAAGAGGGGGGCAGAAGAGGCCATGGCTCCCTCTTGAAAAATGCTGGCCATCGTACTTTGCTGCCCTGAAAATTATGTTCATTTTATTGAAAGGCATACAATTTCATCATCTTCAATAAAGACATGAAATCAAATAAAAAAATAAATTATAATAATAATATACTGGCCTGGTCTGGCTATTCCTATGAAATTTTTCTAGGGTTTCCACTATATTAAAAAACAATATATATAAGAATTAGTTGTCAATTTTTTTAATTTTTATTGTTGTTTAGATTTTTCTAATTAGAAATATAGACAAAACTATGATCGTTTAACGTGCACAGCTTCCCACTCTAGTTTTAAAACAGTGCGACACCTTCAAAGATTGGTTGCATCCCACAGGATGATGCTGTCACCCCCATTTTTTGTCTTTTATTTTTTACACCACAACTGTCCTATGTTTTCCTTTTCTTTGTAAAAAGAAAGACATTTTATTTCCTGTCAACAAGAGAAAAGTGCAGTGTCCCTCTCTCAGCACAGAAACGGGGGCAACAAAAAGAGAAAAACTCTATTTATTCCATCTCATTATCATGATGTTAAACTGTAGCTACTATATGATAAGTTTTAGAAACTTGAATAACGTGATGCTGATAGTGTTTCCAAGCCTAAGCTGTAGTTAATGATGGGTGGATTTGCAGGAATCAACATTCAAACTTGTGCTCATGTTTGGTAAGAAAGGGTAGAGCACTTGATGAAGGGGTGTGAAAACAAAATCTCTTACTGGCTGCTGCTCACTGTTATGAATAACGAGTGAGCTAATGTTCTACTTGCTGACCTATTCTCGTCGACTCGCTCACTTCCTCACTAAATGTGTCTCTGACTTTGCGTCTGGATTGGAGCCTTTCGGAAAATAGGCAGGAAAGTTCATGCCTGGTACTTTGGGCTTGTGTTTGTCTTGGCACAGGCCAAAAATAAAAAATTTTCTGCTGTACCATGTTAAGAAGGCATAAAATGAAGTGTCATTGATAAAATAAATACTTAAAAAAAAAAGAAAGAGGAGGTTGAAAATCCTTTTTAGGGCATGACTGGGATAGAAATGGGTCTCTCAAGCCATCCAGCTGGTCTGCAGCAACAATCCGAGTTTGTGTATTTCTGTTGATGTGTTCAAGTCTTTATAAAACTCACTTGAGTTTTTACATGTATTCATTCTTACGTCATTAAGCTGAATCTGTTATATTTTTCTCCTTTTCTTTTTCTTTACACTCTATTTTGCAGGAAGATTACACTTTACATGATTATTTACCTTTACTAAAGTAAGAAGATAAGCAATTGAGTAATAGGCCAACTGTGCCTCAGATTTTAAATATCATAATGCACATGAGATTTATGCGACACAAGTTGACAAAGTTGCACAAGTTAATTGAAATGTATTCAAAGACGATCTTTGACCTAAATGCTCTATTTATATTTTTACGTAGAAAGTTATGATACAATCTTACTTTTTTATTCTAACGGTCAGATTTAACATGTCTAAAGGAAAGATTAATATAGATTAGAAATGCACCTGGGTTTCGTTTCCCTTTGAGTTCTGACATAGTAAATAGAAATTTTTGCCAGTTCAGTTTTATTTTAGGTTTACTTTTCTAAGGAATGTTAAAAATAAAAGTGATGCAAGTCACTTGGTAGAGACAGCAGTTGTCACAGCATAGATTTTACTAAACAGTTGATATTAAATATCTGTTTAAACATTAAACAGTTTGTTATACACTAACATAATATTATGTAACTATCTTGCATTAGCTCTACATTAATGTAAAACTGGTGTATTTTACAGCAGTCATGGTTTTTGGGGAAAAGGTTTGTTGCATTAAAGAGTAAATCTTCCTCTTTCTTATGTATCTTTAAGATTATGAAAGCTACATTGTTTACAATGAGAATAAAAAAGTGCTGTAACCACAGGCGCCCCTTCCTGCCCCTCTTTGTACCCTGCTGACTTTGTTTTGGCTGGCAGAAGGTCCAAAACTTGAACTATTCCCCAGCTTATCTCCCGTAATTGAACAATCGGCCCCTTTTACAACCACTGCGTTTGTTTTATTAATCCAGTGATCCGTCTCAGTCTGCAGAAGTTGTTTTTATTGCCTCCATTTTAGCATTACTTGCATGTATGTGATCCTATAAGCGGTGACTTTTTTGAAGCATAAATCTCACAAAGCACTAATTCTTTCATATTTATCTTTTTATCCCCCAGCTCTTCAAGGATTGTCGAGCATGTGAAGATCTTGTAGTTTTGGACAATTCATGCACAAGCAGTGAGGAACTGGACCGGTCGGTAACCATAAAGGACATGAAAAAAGGGACATCTAAAGTAGAATAAGAAAAAGAGTAAAACCTGAAGTCTATGTGTGTGATATATCTCCTACCACAACTCAAACTGAACACACACCGTGCTGCCGTGAAACCCTCGGCACCGTTAAGACACTCTATTCCTCTTGTCATGTGGGTACATTACAGAAAAAGGCCCATATTACCCTCACTGGTATCAGCTTCTTTTACATCGCCATGGACCGGAACAAACGCAACTCTATTGCTGGGTTCCCAATATGGCCGGAACGCCTCCAGGAGGACAGGGATGGGACTGGAGGCATAGGGAACTGCGAGATGGGCCCGCCCTCACAGGTTAGTTCTTACAGCTTTTGGTACTTAATGGATGTAGTGGATTCTATTGAGCCGAATTTGTGATATAAAGGCCAAGGATCTCATCAGTTTCCATTCACAGAAGTTGAATCTATAGAGTAGGGGAGTCAAAATCATTTTCATTTTGACATATCAAGATTATGAATGTTCCCAAAGTGCTGGTTGTGTTGACTAAACCCATTAACAAGCTGTTAAAATATTAATAACATACTACTTAAAATGAAATAACACTGAACATATTTTCATATTGATGATTGGAATTGTTTTTATTATTTCACAGATTCTATGGTGCTAAATTAGCAAAAAATTTTGCAGGATTTGAGCTTATATATATCGATAAATATGACTTTTCTTTACTAGCCATGTTGATTATGGACTATAATTTGATTAAGGCTGAGGCAGCAGTGGAATAGAAATTAGAAATACTGCCACCGGTTGCTATGGTTACTCACCATTGTCATGCAGTTTTAACACTATCTAGCGTGTTGACAGCGTACTACAACTATTTGCCACACCGTGATAAAACAAATTATGCTACCAAGTTGACATTTGTGAATGGGAGACGCCTTAATAACTCAAACATGTTTCGTGCAGGTGAGTTAATAAATGACGACAAAACCATGGAAACGGATGGAAAATAAACATGTAGCAGTGGTAGCAAACAAAGTCATCAGAAATCAAAAGTTCAGGAAGCTGAACGAGAAGCAGTGTTAAAAATAAAACCTCTGTCAGTGGCGCCGGGCGAAGAGAGAGGATCTGGCTGCGAGTTGTAAATAATTTTATTAGCCTAATTAAAAATAGTTTTAAATAGTTAATATTCTTGTTTTTATTTCTGCAGGCGACATGCATGGTATAGTGGGTGCTGACGCAGTGTGACGTCGATCGATAATCCCTCTATATTGAATAGAAAAAAAGAGAAGTGCAATTATTGTGTATGAATTCTGTGAGGTTTTGTGTAACTACACTTCAGAGGCTGAAATTGGATCAATATTTAATATATTCAATATTAAAGGTTCCAACCCTGAGCCTTCATGTGACTTTTTACCCTCTCAGCAACGACTCAATTACTTGGAGCAGACATGAAATAAAAATGAGCAATCTTTTGAAGTTCGCTTACTGTTTTTCTCTGATATTAACATACAGTTTCACAAAGTGGATGCCAAAATACATATATATGCATATATTTTTTTCTTTAGTCCTTTTAATGAGTTTTTTTGAAGTGGGCGAACTGCTTTTCTCCATTTTCCACAATATGGAAAGGACTCGGTTTGCATAATCATACTCAAGAGAAAGCATTTTATTACTCTTCTTGTAAAGGTTGGCTGAAAACCTAAAAAAAAGAACCAAATTGGTTCTTTAATTTTGTAATAAAAAGCAAATAATAAGGCTGTAATGTATTAGAAAGCCATTCAGAGGCTATATCATTGGTAAAATTTACAGCAGTGATATAAAATCCACATTTTCTTTCTCTTTTTTTAATATCTTTTTTTTAACTGTGCTTTCAGCACTCTGTGAACTTCAGTCTCTTGAACACAAGGTTTTTTTCTTCTGCAAGAAGTCTCCATGCAACAGGCCGAATTTCTTAAAACCCTGACAATTTTCATATCTTGGCAAGACATATTGTGAAGCTCAAATACATATTTATAAAACTATACATGCAAGACTGGAAAGTCTTGCTTATGAACTCCATAACCTATGCAATCAGTTTAGATTACATACATTTTAACGTGTTAAAAATCTTAACGAAACTGATCACTTTTTAGCATTTTTTTACGTACAAGGTTTTCAGCTGGAACTTTGAATTTGCGTGTTTCTGTTGCACCTGTAAATCTGGCACACAACAATATCTGCAAACAGACGACAAAAGGGTTTCCCTGGGCCTAAGGGGTTCATATTAGCTTCAAAATAAACAATCTGATTGGATTGTAGAAAATACTATTTTGTTCAAGCGGTGCTAAGAAGAGTTAGTTCAGCAGCGAAGCTATTCAAGGCTAAAATAGCCTTCCAGTGCTAGGCGAATAGATGAGTTGGCATCCACATAAAGAAGTATTTTTTTCAAAAAGTTGCATGAATGATTAGAGGTTCCTGAAACACTTGAAAGGTTCTTATAGCACTTTGCACCAATGTGATGGTTGAGAAACGAACAAAATCAGTAAATATCTCTGCTGCTGAGCTAAGATGTCTATTTATTCAATAATTTAGCTGCAAAATGTTTTTTTTCGAATTGAAAGTGTTGATTTTTGTCAGTATTTTCTTTTTGATTAAATGCAATAAAGTAATTACTGACCCAGGAAGTAATTCACCACTATTTATGAGTATTTGTTTTATCAATGAGACAAGACTGTCCTTTATTTAATAGGACCTAGGGCAAAAGATGACTCTTTGAATTGTAAAGGTTGTTATTGATGGAAAACATCCTTTAGTGATTTGTGCTTTTGACGGTAAACATCCAAAATGAATAACTAGTGATTCTAATCCATTGGTTAAACAACTTATTTATGAATTTTTGTAGATTTTGATCTGCAAAAACACAAAAATATGCTTTAGATTAGAACTATTGCACCTCAGTGGGAGAATAAAAGTGTACCAGCAGTAAATTTAAAGGTAAAATATGAGTCAAATGATAATAAGAGACTATATAGTATCAGTTAAATTGAAAACTTTATTAAACTGGTTCCAGTGTGTGCATCTCCCTTCTAACTTTCTCCATCTTTTACCATTTGTTTTTGAGTTTATCATGAAGCAAGAGGCTGTAAATAACCAGGAAAGTTTGGAATTTGGAGCATGAATATTATGCCACTTTTTTCAACTGTTCTCATTTCATCCAGGTGGGCAGGGTGTGTCCGTCCTCCTACAGAGCCCTTATCAGTGCCTTCTCCTGCCTGACACGCCTCGATGACTTCACCTGCGAGTGGATTGGCTCTGGGTTTTTCTCTGATGTTTTCAAGGTGGGTGGAGAGCGGAAATTACCTCCCTGTTTATCCTCTCTGAAGTTTTTTATTTTAAAAAAAATTTTTTTTTTATGCTGATCCTTTGGGTTTTCTTCTCATGTCCTCTCATTTCTGATTTCACACATCATCACCCAATTTGTAAAATTACAGTGATAATAGGTCTTTCATGGCTTTTCTATGACTCATTGGGTTCTTAAGGTTAGAATATCATATGAGGAAAATGTGAGCAATTACCGTTTTTAAATTGATGGAAATGTTAAACTGAAGGTATTTTTTAATTTGATTTCACTCTGTCAAGCCTTAGTGAGTTGAAAACTTTGTTTTATCTTCAGCATCTTTGACGTTTTGAGGTCAAGTTAAACATCACTTAAACCCTCTTACCCTCCAGGTGTGTCACTGGAAGTCACACAAGCACTTTCACAACTACAAATTTAACTTCGTTTTACAAAATTCTGTCATCTATCACAATATTTACCTCTTGCTGAATTATTGGAAGCCTGAGTGAAAATTTATAAGAACAATTTTGGTTTAGATAAAGTGTGATGGCTGCTAGTCTTTAGAATAAAGCAGTGTTTCACAAAATTGCATGTAATTTAGATTTTGTTGTGTCATTCTCTGATGTAAATCCATTTTTTTGATATTTTCTCAGGCTTGTTTTTTACACATTTATTGCCCTCCACATTATTTGCTATTCTTGATGAAGATAATACTAATATATTAAACCAAATTCTACTTTTGATGCTGTAGCAAAATTTCACTCTGGAACATTTTCCAAAAATCCAACCTTTTGGTTTGAGATAAATTCTGAAATAATTGTTTTGAACAAAATCATCATTGGCGTCTGGGCACAGAGGCCCATTTCACTTGGCCTCTCTTCAAAATGCAAAAGGCAGCAACACACAATATTAAAGTCAGGCAACTGTGTTCAAAAGTTAGGTAATAGCTCCTCTTGAACAATAGCTAATTTACATGTTTATATTTAAAACAATTGTTTAAGACACGGGTGTCAATCATATCAAGATTGCGAATATCTTGCAGCAAAATATTTTGATAAAATAATAAATTTACAAACTGGTAAAATGTTGATAGATGTCTGCATTTGATGAGTTCTTCTTAAAATTAAATAATATTGACCATCTTTTCATGTTAATATAATTTGGCAGCATACATATAAAAACCACCAGCACACAGCTGTTTTATTTTTGTCTTCCACTAAAGTCTAGATGGCTACAAAATAAACTTACGGCGGGCCAGATTTGGCCCCTGGGCCTTGAGTTTGGCACAATACAAACTACAACAATTGTAAATAGCATAATGGAGAAGCATTGTTGCGATGTCATGCTGATTGGGGGAGTGTTGGAAAGAGTAGGAGATTCTTAAAGAGACAGAGGCCCAATTTCAAGGTGTTAAATTGCAAAGTCAAATTTGTTTTTAGTTATGTTTGATATACACAGCATTTTAAAAACAACTGAAGGCAACATAGCTGCTTCATGGGAAAATGGCACTATGTGTGTGGAAAGTACATAATACCTCCTTTAGTATTGGATTCCCCCTTACTGAGTCTAATAAAAGTAAAACACGGGTTTAAAAAAACACCTCCAGATTTTTATTAAAACCAATTCTGAGAAATTTAATAGGAACAGATGTCGTTGTGGTTGAGTTTTACTCTCATTCTTGGTGTGAGACATTTATGACCTAACATTTCACCTTATTCTCTTTGTAAGGTGAAACACCCTCATGATTCCTCTAAATATAGGTACCACCTCAGTCTAGTGGGAAATTCCTGTGACTAATGGTCTGATTTCTGCAAGAAAAGAATCTGCATACTGGCGAAAGCAATTGGGAATGGAGATGAACACGTTGTGCTGTTGAAATGCTGACACTCAAAGGAGGGTGATATGTATGGAAAAATGGGGCAAATAATGAGGATGAAAGCTGGAGCTAAAAGAGAAGCGGAAACAAAAGAGAAAAACCTCTGATGTTAGAGAGTTGAGGTGAGGGAGACGAAAAAGGGGGTTTTAGATGAGGTTTTAGGTGTCCGGCGAGTACAAAGGAAGGCATAGACGGAGATGAAGAGGAGTTTGTCGGGAAGAGGTCGGTTGGATCTTGGATTCAGTAGGGTGGAAAAAATTAGAGGAGTGGGTTTGGAGGGGATGGACAAAGGGGTTAAGTTTTCCACTTGAAAGGAGAGCTGACAGAGGTGGAGGGGGGGCGACTTCAGAGGAAGATGGGAAAGAAAATATTACTACTCCTGCTACTACTACTGCAGGGAATGATTAGGATTGGGCATCATGGTTTGTTTGAAGCCACAGAGCGGAGAAGAAGAGGGGAATCAGGAACACATGGAAGCAGGGAGGAGGGGGATGTGAAGAGCGAGAAACGGGGGGTCGGAGGAGGATAGACAGATATGGGGGAGAAGGCATTCAGAGGAGTGGCCATCTGTTGTTTCTGCTGCCCTGTGGTGGAGACTGTCGCCTCTCATAGCCAAGCCCCCTCCTTTGAACTTGAACAGAGAGATTTTTGTCTGTGGATGAGACCCAGAAAGAGAGAGAGAGGAAAACGGGTACAGGAATCTCTGACTATATGAATCTAAATCCATGGTCCTGTACGATGGCATACTGGGGCCATTGTAGACAGAAAAAAAGTAAATCTCCACCAAAAAATCTTTCTTTGAAAAACAAAATACGGGGAATTTCTCTATTTGAACGGTCAAAAATTTACTACAAAAAAAATAGAAACATTTTGGAATAAATCTTGAAAACTTTTGATTCAAAAGTCGCACATTTTCAACTTTCAAAACTGAAAATTTCTGAAAGTCAGAAATTTGCTAGAAAATACTCATAAATGTTGACTTTAATCTAATTTTCTAAATTAAAACTTAGAAATTTCTGAGTTTCAAAAGTAAATTTTTTTTTAGACCTTTGAAAATGTAAATTTTTTAGACAATGTTTGGCTTTTCAAACTCTAATAATGTTATATTATAATTTTCTGTTTTTCTAGTAAAGTTCTAAGATATTCATCTCAAATTTTTAATTTTTTTCTAACAGATTTTTGACCTTTCAGACTCAGGAATGCCTTTGTTCTTTCTAACAAATTTCTGAGACGAATCTCATAATTTCAGATTTTTTTTCTATCAAATTTTTGACTTTTCAAACTCAGAAATTTTCTTTTTTTTTTTTTGCCGCCTTCTTTTTTGTCTATCTGCAGTAGCCCTAATGTGCTGTCATATCCTGTAACTAATGGTAGTAATCCCTTACTGTTTTTTTATACTAACTGCACACATTTGTATATTTCCTAACTTCTGTTGTCATTGCTATCTATGCTTTGTGTAGCTGTCAGATATGCTTTCTTTTGTAAATGATGCCACATATTCATTGTGTTACTGAATCTGTGTTTGAGGAAGATTTTAAAATAGTTAGACGTCATTATTCTGACTTGTAGGCCAATTCATTAGGTACAAACAAACATACAGCATGCATAGGCATCATGCAACTACTTGCATTTATTTTTGATATTGTTAAATAACTTCCGAGCCTTCTGTCTGGAGTAGATAGAAGTGTTGGTGTAGTCGTGTCAGATTAGTTTCATCTTGATCTATAAATGTTTCTGCTTCCAGGAAATGAGTTAGCAAACGTAGGTAGAAAAATGTGTCTGTCCACAGAAGTACAGTCACGTTGTGAGTCTCTCAGTGGTTTTGTAGGTTGATATTTCCTATTTGCCTGCATGCATCATCAGTTCATTTAAATGTGCAGCATTTTTTGTGGTGATCTGATCTATTTTTACCTCTCTTTCAAAGATTGTGAGGAAATGGGGAATTGTGATAGTCTCTAACATTTATTGACTAGTTCAAGGGACATCCTTTTTGTTCATGCTATTTTGTAACATATTTGTGTTTGCGTTTGAAATGTGGTTGATGTAACTTTTCCGAGTAGTGGTTGTGCATTTTAGAGCAAACCTCAAAGGCTTTAGAACTGATATGGTGCTGCAATCTACATCTTTCTGCGGTGACCTCCACCCAAGTCCGGTCAGCCATAGATAAACGAATGCTGATGCTACAGCTATCTAAAAATTGAAATGATCCCAGTGCACAACGGTACTAAATTGATTGTAGGGTTCTGAAAATGACACATGCACTCTGTTATCACGGCTGGTCAGCAGTGATTGACCTCATTTTGCCTGTTTGTGTCGCCTTCTTTATCTGGTTCCTCTGGTGTCTCGCTGCATGTGCTAAATATGTGCTTAGCGAGTTTTTTACATGCTACCAAGGCCTTTTCTGCAACCATAATTAGTTTAAATTGAAACATAAGAACACTGAACTGTCAGAGAAGCTCAACATTGGACTATGTTACCAACAGAAAAAGAAGATTTCTGAATTTAAAGACTTTAGGTGACATGTATATCATTAGCAGAAAAGTTAGCTGGCATTTGAGCATTAGCTTTCCTTTCTGAAAATCACACTTAAAAACCTAGCATAGCCGAGGTTGTATGTTAGCTATGGCTTAAAAAAGCTGTAATTTGAAGCAATTTTTACTGTAATCACGTTTATTTGTAGAGCACATTTCAGCAACAAGGTAGTTCAAATTGTTTTACAAAATAAAAACATAACACAATAAACAAAAAGTTATACGTACTCTATGTGTTCCTGTACAATAAATAAATGTTAAATCGACTAAATTTATATAGTAGCCACTCATATTGACCACATTACGATGGGTAATATGGTAATGTTACCACATTACCACATTATTGGTGTGAGTTTCTCTAACAAACACACACTGATATGCAGATTGCTATGCAAGTTGGGTTTAAAGCTGGAGGGTGTTAGTGCTGTTGATCACCCTCATGTACGCGTTGCTACCACCCACTCCCTTGCTCTCTGCTGAGCTGCAGCTAATTCTCCTCAGCGGAGCCTGTTGTGAATGCTAAAGCTAGCTGGCGTTGCTCCCGGTAACAGAGGATAAACATTTTTCCTGTTACGCTAACATAGGGCCAAACCCTTTCTTCATATTGAATATTTTGAATACATGCAGTTTGACCTCTCAATTGAATGCAAGGTTCCCAGTTGTGTGGGAGCCAAACAAACCCATATCATCACTCCTCCACCACCATGCTTGACACTTGGTTTCAGAAGTTTGCTCTGTGTATGGTTTTCTCTAAATATGGTGGTGTACATTATGGCCAAGCACCTCCATTTGCTCTCATCTCTTTAGAACATTGTTTCGGATGTTTTAGCAATTTATTTCTGTTCTTCACATTTGTTCTGACTTTTTCTCATTATAACATTATGAACTAGAGACTGGGAACTCTTTGTTTTTATGGGATGTTTTTAGCACTCCATGTTTTTATGGGATGTTTTTAGCACTGCATGCTGCAGTCTTAGTGAGAAATTGCTGGGAAGACTGGCAATTGTTCTTTATTTTTTCTGCTTGTGAATAATGTTTCTCACCATGGAGTTTAGATTGCTTTTAGATTACCGTTTAACGCTTACCAGATTGAAGGGTTGCAACGATTGGTTCTCTGAGTTGAGTTTGACAATGTGTTAAACTGATTTTTGCAATTGAAGCTTGCTGTTTCGTTAAATAACTCCGTAATATCTGTTTTGTCCTACTGAGAACAGATTTCAGCACCTAAAAATCTGTCTTTTGGTACATAAAACCCTTCTTACCATTACTGTACATAAAATTTATGCAATATAATAATCTGTTTTGACATGTTTTGCCTGTCTTTGAGCATTAAATGAAGCTGTTCTGACTTACAGGTACGTCATCGCGCTTCAGACCAGGTCATGGCTCTGAAGATGAACAAACTCAGCAGCAACAGGGCGAACATGCTGAGAGAAGTCCAGCTTATGAATCGACTCTGCCATCCAAACATACTGAGGTAATCAACAATCTGACTAAAGAGGCTACTAATCCCTATTAATGCTGCTTATTACCAAAGCTAAGAAAATAATGTGATTATTTTCCACTTCGTTGAGCTTGTTGATTATGCATTATGTCGCAACAGCAGATGATTTTTAAAGTGCAATTTAACCACAATGTAAAAAACTGAATGTTTTTTGGAATTTAACAAACCGTGTTCTTGGTTATAATTTCTCTCTATATAAATAATTTTATCATCACTATCTTCTCTCTTTAGCTTCTTTAAACAAAAGAAAAATTCATTAGTATTAGGCCTGTTACAATAACAAATGATCCTGGAAAATAAATTGTCCTACAAAGTGTTATGATAAATGATAATGTCATTTTGAAATAATTTTCAACTACTACAATGACAATTTTGTAATAATGCCAGTTTGCCCTCTCAAAGACTAATACATTTTTATTTGTTCACAAAACTCCACACTGGAACTGGAAGACATTTTAAATATCCAAAATAAAACACATCAGTCAGAAATGATAAATAAAAAGGAACTAAAAAGGAACTAAAAAAAAACTTTAAATAAAAGTTTAAAAGTTTTTAAACTTTTATTTAAAGTTTAAAAACTTTAAATAAAATCAATTATTACTTTTCTGACAACAAAATTGCCATTAATAAAATATTAATAATCATAATGGATTAATTAGGATATTAAGCATCTGTCCAGGAGCCGCTAATGTTTAATAATGTGCACAGAGGGCAGACGCTAGTTTTACATCTATGCTAGTTTTAAGAGGACAAAGATTGAGTATGGTGGTGGCAACATCATGCTGTGGGGCATAATAAAGGACTGCCTAATGTCCACCCAAATTAACAGCTGAATGATTGGAAATTGACACAAATTGGTGTTCCGATAATCACAAACACAAATCAAAAGGACTTTTTATGTTGAAAGTGGAAAATAATTATATCTTCTGGAATATCATTAATCCCATTTAAATTAAAAACTTTTGCTTTAAGTTCTTAGATTTGGTTGGTTTTTGACAGGAAATCAAACATTTCTACTGATTGTTTTGACATAAAACTGGAATTCAAATATTTGTGACTTAAAAAACAAATTGTTTTACCGTCGTATGAATATCAAAGTTGAACTCATTTTTAATTCCTATTTAATTTGCTTGTTGTATTATAGTATCCACTGATTATGCATGCATGTAAACATCAGGCCAGAACTTTGTAGAAAACAGAATCTTGAGTCTGAACCCAGAAGTTACTCCTGATTAAGATGCTGTAAACATCCGACAAAGCTTTTTTTCTTTGCACCTGTTTAAATCTTTTCATTTTCTGATCTACAGTTACTGCAAATGTTGAACTAAACAATAGAAAAACAAAAATGATCAAAATATTCTTCAGGACATGATTGTTTTTTTTTTTCTTGCTCTAAGCCTCTGGGTGGGAGAGTGTGTGGACGAAGCATGCACATACATGCATAAATATTTTTCTCTGTGCATTCCCTCACATGCACACATCTTGCACAAAGTGATCTTTGTTGAGCGTGCCTTGTATGTTTGTCTCTGTGTGAACACACTGTGGAGTCATTGTTTGCTAAAAAATCCACCAAAGACCTAGAAATGTGACCTTTTCTTTGCCTCGAGTGTTATGAAGCCCTCAAAGCAGCTCAGGAACAAAGTTTGTCCATTTGTTGCACATTGTGTCTGGTGAGTTGAAGAACATGATGTTTGTTTTTGATTATTCAGCCCTAACTTCAGATTAAAGAAATAGACAGGCTCTAAAGTGGCAGGTTAGATTTATTAGGTTTGGAAATTGATGGGCAAGGCAAAGGTAGACATGGGAAGAATGTAGGTGAGGCAGATGGGCTGTTATTATCCCACTTTTAGCAGACAGTCCTACAGCAATCACCTGTTCAGTCTTGCCTGGTATCTCAGTTTACATATTCCAGAAAAACCTTAGCTTATTCTAAGCTTTTTCAAACTTCTTTATCGTTTTTTTTTTTTTTTTTCTTCCCAGGTTTAAAGGAGTGTGTGTCCATGAGGGCCAGCTTCACGCTTTAACAGAGGTAAGAGGAAGTAAACACAAACTGTTTCACATTACAGGGGACGTATTATGCAAAATTCACTTGTTGCATGTTTAATACTTCCATTTGGGTTTCTACAGCTTCTAAAAACATCCCAACTGGAAAAAATAATTTGAAGAAATCCAGCCTTTTTTTGACAATAAATTAATATTTCTTGGTGCCTGGAAAATGAACCATTTCAAAAACCTCCAGAACAATCAGCAGGCACTGACCTTTCACCCAGTAAACACCAGAAACCCAGTCCGTTACCTAGCAACAGAAGCAGAGCTCCAGGACATTTTTCAACTTGTTTTTACTGCTGCTAGAAAAGACATACTTTGTTGTTGACTTAGCATCCAGAAACCACTATCTCCATACTTGGTTGTGCGGGAGGCTCCACTTCTGCTTGTGAAATGTGTATGGATGTAAAATTACACTTCTGTTCGGGCTTCATCTCATTCAGGTTTAAAGTGACAAGGTGCCTTAAAAACGACTCAAAATAGGCAGAACTGAACAGACTAAAATCTCACTATATAAGAATGATTTTGTGTAAAAAAAATGTAATATTTTGTGTCACCCATAGACCTATCCTAATCTGTTCAAAGAAGCATTCAGGGTCACCTTTAAAGCTCCAGAACAAAGTAATGATACCTCTGATCAAATGTCTCGGCTAATGAAAGACACACTACTTCTGCAGTCATATTCCATCTCTTGTTGTGGAGTTCATGTCCCAACTATTATTAGGTGAACATCGCGTCACCCAAGAGCACAAACGCCTGTAATTGTGGAAAACCGAAAGAACCAAATGCCTTCTAGTTTACCTAACATTTGTATGTTCTTAGCAGTTTTAAAGCCTTCAGCTGCAAAGTTGAATACAAGCATTGCTTTATCAATCAAGAAATGGATAATGCATGTAAGTGTATTATTCGTGTCCCTAAAATTTTTATTTATTTTCAGTAAATGTAAACATTTAGCCTCAGAATATAAAGGCAATTGTTGCAAAAGTTGCATGTTTTTATCTGAAACACATGAACGTGTGTTAAAACCTTTTCAGAATAAATTATTCTTCATGTTGTAATAAATTTATGTTCTTTATTTTACTTGCCTTGTTAGTTTAAATGCTTCAACATTTTTTTGCCCAATGAAATTGGACAAAAAAAGATTTTTTTTAAATATATTTACATGATCAATAAAATAATTAAATTATAAAACTGAAGGCAGATCCTAATATGTTTTGTAGTTATTTTTAATAACAAGTGGGGAGAATAGCTGATTAATTATGTCCACATTTGTGAAAATACACCATATTAAATACATTTATTGCTTTTAAATGTTGAGCTGTTTTTTTTTTTATTTATTTATTTATTTTTTTACGTTTAGATTTTCTGTTACATTCACAATCACATTTTCTTCCAGGTTTATCCTATTTTCCTTCGTAAGTGTCCCCATCAAATTTAACCAGCTTCCCCACATCATTATGCTGCCACCCCTGTGCTTTGCAGATTGCATGGCGTGTTCAGGATGATGTGCAGTACTCATAAACTTTGCAGATGGACCAAATAGTTAAATTTTTTGGTGTCATCTGCTCCAAGTACCTTCTTCCATGTGCTTTTAGTTTCTCTTGCATGGCTTGAGGCAAACAGAACTCCTTTTGGCCCTCTTCTTGCCACCCTTACATGAAAATTTGTGATGTAAATGACTAAATGTTGATGTAAATGACTAACTGTTGATGTCAGGATATTTTCCCACCTGAGCTATAAGTTACTGCAGCTCCTCCAGAATTACCATGTTGGCTGCTTCTCAGTTTAAAGATTTTTTTTTTAGAGCATTCAAACCTGAAGAAAATCTATATAATTTGTATGTTCTTGCTTCAGATATTTACCACATTTCCTGTCTTGAAGCAGTGGATTTCACAATCTGGCCTTATTTAATAATTAGTAGCAGGTGAAGAATCTATAGAGGAAGTGCTTTCCTAATACAAATTTAACTTGAAGGTTGGGGTGTGTGGGTGTTACTTTTTATATGTTTTTACAAGTCTTTGAAACTTCTGTTAATATTCAACCATGAATATTCTTGTAAAAATGGACATGGTTTCAAAGTTCTTTGCTGCTTTTCCTGTTTGGGTCTTCCTTGCTCTTCTCCTTTCATAAAAAGTACAACTAGCTGAAACAACAGACACTAATGTGGTGAGAAACCGGTGTAAACCAGGTGTGATGCTCGCTTTGCTCAGCCTGTCAGTTTGTGGATGCAGGTTGCCTTCGTTTATGACCTGAACCGACTTTACGACATTATTCCTGACCTGTCTGGCATATTTCTCAGCTTTTATGATTTTATTTGTTCATTAAATTTATTTAACTAAAGTCTGAGGCCTGCACAGTGGAGCTGGAATTCAACAGAGATTAAAAAATTAAGTTTCACTGAATTTTATCTAGGGCTTTAAAAGTGAATAATAAAAAAAAAAAAAATGCATGCTGCCTTTTAATATTTTTTATATATATATAAAACAACACATTTAATAAATTAGAATATTATTGAAAAGTCTATTTATTTTAAGATATTTGTCTCTAAGTAAAACACAATATATAGATTAATTACGCTCAGATTTATGTTTATAGCTTTTATTTCAGATTTTTCCACTTATAGATAATGAAAACCTGCCATGCGAAACTGGAATATTACATTAAGCCAAAAAAAAAGTACATTTTTAAAAACAGAAATGTAAGCTCAACATAAAGTATGGTAATGCCTGCTTAAACTTTTGTTGTAAGAGGGGCATAAAATCATAATGCCTTTTAATCTTTTATCGTCCTTTTTGAGCAATTTGTGTAAAATTGCATGTCAATTGGCACCACTATTTGGGTTATTATTTTTTCTGTTTTTACTTTTTATCTTTTTGAAATAAACACATTTTCAAAATATACTTTTAATTTGACAAATGATACTCTTTTGTATGTATGTTCACATTTTTTGATTGCATGTGCTACTATATCTTTGGTCTGATAAAACTCCAACAAAACACATTAAAACTTGTGTTATGTGACAGAATGTATAAGACACGGTATGTTAGATGTAACATCTTCTATAAACGATGCCTTCATTCTCTCAGATGAAGGCATCGTTTATAGAAGATGACACATATGTTCTTTATTACTTCTGTGCTGCAGTTTGAAAGTGTTTATTGTAACCGTGGGAGAGGAAGACACTGGCTTTCTGCAGCTGTATACCATAATGCCAAGTCTTTCAGAGTTTGCACACATGCAAACACACAGACACATGGTAGTTGTGATGTAAATAAGTGCATTGTGAGGCACACGTCTGATTATGCCAGCTCAGACACCGTGGTAGGTCTTGTTTTCCTTCTGCAGGGTAAACGGATCCTGTCGTCTCATGTCGGCCGCAGACTCGCCGTTTCTTTGTTTCTTTTGTTACGTTGTCTTTCTGTGACTCTGTATGCAGAGGAAAATTGGAATAAAGTTACAGGATTGCCCCAAGGTTACCTTGAGAAACTCATTAACTTTGATAAAACCACATCCTGGAAAAAACTTGGAATAGTGAGGAAGCTTCATGCAGTGAAGGTAAACCTTTCACCTAAGAGCAGCTAAAGTCTATGTTGCAATAAAGACTGAATGACTTTTCATGCTGCATCCTCTCTTGAAAGTCTTAGATTTCTCAATTTCCACCAGCTGGCTCCAGAATTGCTTCAGAATGCAAATATTTAGCATCACAAGATGATTTGACATTTAGACATGATTATCTGCAAGGGGCGAAATGACCTGATGGACGATGACCTGCTCTGATTATGCTGACTTTCAGTTAAATGCATCCGGCTCCTGCAGTCATATTCAGGGCTAATAGTGAGTCATGACCTCTGATGGGATTATGGCGATTTAAGCTGATCTTGAAAGCAAACAAGCATTCTTTGTTCGAGTCTTTCCAGGATTTACAGCCCAAATCCCAGACAGTCCATCACAGTCCACAACATTTTTGACCTGACATATGTTTTGTATTTCCTCGTTTCTCTTCATTGTACATCATGATGGAGAGGTTCCTATACGGCTCTAACCCAAACTGAGCTGACTGCGTTGGATCAGCAACTCTAAAGCAGATTTTAGGACAAAATATACAACTTTATTTCCAATTTTATTTGCGCTGGTTCAGATTGTACCACTGCTGTTCTTCTACCATACAGTGAAATTTGTGTCGTTCACGTAATTATAAAGAAAAAAGAAGTTGGACAAGTTTCAATTTAAGTCACCCTTTATCAATTAATGTTGAGCTGTGTTCAGTTTTAAGGAGAAATACTATTATCCCTTGTAGGTTCAATCAGTTTGCATTGTTGTTTACTGATAAATTCTGTCAGTTTTATGAGACAAAAGGAAAATTTTGTTGGAAACTGATAATTTAGTCAATTGTCTCACTGTTTGACATGGAAAAATGACATTTCCATGTTTTTAGACCAGTTAGGATCAACAAAATTCTTACCGTTTCTGAAGTTGTTTTTACTCCTGGTAGTCCAGTAGACTCGTTTCGGTTGAGGACCAAAATGGCAACAATTGTTACATTTTCAGCTGCTGCGGTTCGCTTTCACACTGCCCAGTGTCAAACCAACCAAACCCTTTGAAAAACATGTTCCCGTCCTCACCCGCTGCACCAAGAACCACTGAAGAAAATGACACAAAACCTCTAAAGAAGACACGAGCTCAATTTCCTTTTTCACAAAATGTAAACAAAATGGAGTGACGTCAGATTTTAGCAGTTGAAGGATTTCTTTTTTGTCTTTGGTAAAAAAAAACAAAAAAAAACCACGAGCCATTATCACATTTGTTTTGGTTCTATTTATCTTAACCCTAAGAGGCAGACAATTTGTCTCAAGGTGTTTAGTAATGGAGGTCCTTGACTCATTCGATGAACCATTCCAGCTCTAGTTTTCACTCTGCTTGGCGTTCACATGTGCATTCAAACTGCACCAGAGCTCACATTACCCGAGCTAAGACTGAGATAAATGGTTTCATGAGAAACGAATATATTGACATGTTCAGGCAGCATCTCAATACATCAGTAAAGAAGTTGAGTTTGGGCCACAAATGGATCTTCTTACCAGATAATGACCCTAAAATTACTGCTAACCTAGTCAAAAAGTGCCTTCAAGGGAACAAAATCAATGTTTAGATCACAAAGGCCTGTTCTTAGCCACATATAAAATGTGTGGGGTTTGACCCAAATCGTATAGTTTAAGGATATACCAAGTTCTAAGGAAGTAAATAAAGTTTCTGAATTTGAAGAACACAATAAACAGTTCTGACCTTCTGTCCTAACTGACATAAAAGAGGGAACATTTAGTCAAATTTAATGTTCGACAGTGAGGAAAAAATTACTCAGGGTGTATAAATATCTGATCTAAACTGTGAATCTAGATTCGGCTGAAAGAATTTAGTAGAAACATACAATTGAATGTCTTCTAAAAAAAATAAATAAATCGGTGAAAGCAACATGAAGCCAACAGTGGAGACTTCCTTCCAGCACCACCCTGTGCTGCCTTTGCTCTAATTCTGTGCCTGTCAGTCAGTAACCACAGCTTAACCAGACCGTCTCTCCATTTCATGCCAACTCTCTTTAGTTAACTGCCGCTGCTCATGATATGTGACATGGGATTAGGGTGTTTGCATGCCAGCAGGAAGGTCAGGCAAGTTCTTGAGGATCAAAGCTGACAAAGTGACAAACCCAAAACCCAACGGAGTTAAGTTTGTTTCTTTGGTTTTCATTCTTCAGTCTATATTTGGATAGACACTCCATATTCATATATGAGAAAAATACATGCTCTGCCAGTTTTGTAAAATGCATCTGCATGATATTTTTTAATTGAGCTGTAGTCAATAAATAGGCCTGTTGCAATAAATCAGTTAATCACTTAATAAATTAAAACAATCATTTTCATTTGCATGATTTATTGTTTTTCTCTTTTCTCTCTCTTTCTACCAAAAAAAAAAAAGACAAAAGTCTTCAGTCTTGTGCATTGGTCTCCACTAGACCTTTTTTTTTTAAAAGGACAACTTTGTTTACTGAGACTTCATAATTCATATATTTGAATTATGAAGTCTATTTATTTTTTATATTTAACCCTAAACTTTACTGATATTTGAGAATGTATCATTCCATTATCATTATATTACTTGAAAATGGTTTCAACAACCAAAAAAGTTGTCCAATAAATTCTTGGACAACTTTTCGTTTATTGTTGTGACAGGCCAGAAATATCAAATATAAATGTTATGTGTGGTCAAAAAAATGTGTTGCTTTGGGAAAAGTACTTTATTACATTAATGTAGTTTCACTTTGTCCGTATATTTAAATACATGCTATATTAGATCTCAGCTTCAAGTCAAAAGAGACTTTCAATAAACAAACAGACTTACAGCTGTACAATATCAAGAATTAATTGCCATTCTATTGCTGAAAATTTCAATTAACACCTTTTTCAGACAACCTCTGTGAAGTTTAGCATTTCAGCCTTTTTTAATATTCAGGGCAGCTAGAGTCCATCAAATTGTCCGACTACATTATTGATTAGAGCATGAGCACATGAAAATATAAAACAGTTGGAATCCTTGTACTTGTGTGGTTAGGGAGCATAGCTTTTCATAAATATCTAAAATCTGCAAATATTTGAGACCTGCTTTGAAAATGTATATAACTGCTAAGTTTATTGTTCAAACCCCAAATATAACTTAATATGAATTAATACGCACAGTTGAAACCATCTTGGCGCAGAACAAGAAGCTAACATCTACATTCTGACTTATATTTGTTCTTCGATGTGCAGCCAATCAGTGCAGAGGGAAATGGTGTGTAAATTAGCATTGCACCCAAGTATTTCAAATATGCTCTGCAAAAAATAAAAATCAGTGAGTAATTTAGAGTTACGGTCAACAAAAAAAAATCTAAACTTGTTCAAATTTAAAGAAACTGAATTAAGAAAGAAGGGTTTATTTTAGAAAGCCAAAGGTCTGGACAAATATAAAAACAATTGTACTTCAGGTCGAGGGATTCAGGTGTGGAGTATTTGTTGTGAAACTGTGTTTTTCACTCTTAAATTAAAAGCAAAATGTATAAAAATCATTTGCTAAACAAATATTGTAAAGTTTTATAGTTTTCTTTTTTGAGTTTGTCTACTGATTTAGCTGGAACTCCACAACATGTTAAAAAATATACTGAAGGATTCTTCTGCTTTGCTTTTGATGAGGCTTTATGTATAATAATATGAAAGTATAATAAGACTGCACTTCTATCTACACTTCCTTTCAGTCCACACTTTGTGTTTTTGTCATTGACGGATCAGAATTATGTGTTTTGAAGACAAAAATATCAACTCAAATATTATAGTCGTGCTGCAAACAAACTCTTTGGGACACTGTGACATAAGTTTTTTTTTTTTTTACCACTTCTATACAGTTCTGTAAATTCTGTTTGCTCACATGTTTGAAACGTTTTTCCTCTTTCTTTAGTACATCAACGGAGGAAACCTGGAGCAACTTCTAGACAGCAACAAGCACCTGAGTTGGCCCGCCAGAGTGAAACTAGCCTGTGATATCGCTAGTGGTGTGGCCTACCTGCACTCCAAAGGCATATTCCACCGGGACCTCACCTCCAAGGTTAGATAAGGCTAATTAGAAAAAGATTATTTCACTTAAAACAAAATATTTTTTCAATGTTATAAGTGAAATAATCTGTTCATAAACATTAAGGAATTACTGACTTTAGTTGAGCTCCAGTATCTTGCTGAAAATTTGCTTGCGAGTTATTTTGTCTTTTTTAAAGTGCACTGGTGAGCATATCAGAAAATATGCACCAACACATATTTGTTGGAGCGCCTACAGACAACGATGACCAACGATGACCTGAAGGGTCATCAGGTGTTTATTGGCAGGAATGTTGTTTAACACACCTTTGACTATGTGAAGGAAAAACAAACTTCTCTAAAAAAAAAGAGAAAAAAAAAGCCCTAAATAGATAAAATTAGTCAAAAATTAAGACAGGGACTAGAATTTTTTTTTCTACTTTAGCATATTATTTCTACAAAATAAAACTCGTCTAGATCTGCTAATCTACACAATATAAAATTGTAAAATTAAAGAACCAAGATTTAGATTTTAGAAAGACGGCGTGTCCAATTTTCCAGAGTAAAAAATGGTGGAACAAATTAAATTGAGTTATTTTATATTTAGAGAACAAAATAGTCTATATAATTGGACTGGTGCACATAAATCCTACAAACGTCATTTGATTAAGGCAACACTGTAAAAAGAAATTCACAGTCTTCCTTCATAAAAATCAGAAATAGTGATAAAGTTTTGCTGTTTGCTCTGACAGAGAACCATTCCATACAGTATTTTTGCATTGTTTTTTTTCGTGTTAATCATTTTTAGAACAGCTTATCTCACTGTAAACAACAATGGCTGCATTACTACATATTTTTTTAAGCTAACTCAGACACTTTTGGTATTAAAGGGCAACGGGTATGTTCTCTTGCAAGTTTTTTACAGTTAAGTTGTTTCTCTCTACCTTCAGAGGGTAGAAACATTGCACTTCCTCAAATCATTTAAAGTAATTTAACTTTTAACTTCCCCAGTGAGCATGTGGAATTGAAGCTGTAATTTTCAGAGAAGCTAACTGTATTCGACCGTTGCAAATTACAGTTTAGGAAGGAAAGCGTTGTGAGATTTAAGTTGTGCATTAGCTTCATGTGTCATAAAGAAACTGTGAACATTAATATGCAGCTCTGTTAAATAGGTGTCATGATAATTTCTCAAGGTTTTACAGGTGTCTTTCATTCACATGCTGCTCTGCTAGTTCCAGTGAGAATTTGAATATTTTACAGTAGGTTGAAGAGGAAGGAAGTGCCTAAACTTGTAATGCACAGTTTTCTCATCACTACTCTAAATAAGAAATATAGGTCTGATTGATAAACCATAAATTGTTATTTAATCCGTCTGTGTTGCAACTTCCCCAAGTAACATTCGGTGTTTTTGGGGGTGTCTGTGTTCACAGAACTGCTTGATCAAATGCGACGACAACGGCTACACGGCGGTGGTGGGAGATTTCGGCCTGGCAGAGAAGATTCCCACCAAAGAGTAAGAAGAGTCAAAGTGAATCTAAAAATACCAGGGGGAGTTTGCAGGAAAAAGAAAGAATTAGAAGATGAAATAAACTGAAACATGCTGGCTGTTTGTTTTCTACTCATTTCATTATGAGGGATAATTTTCAGAAGAAAAATCATATTTAAGTGACTCAAACTGAAGGCCAGTTCAGTTTTATCTCCCTAATGCGTCTCATTTGTGTTAGCCTTCAAACCAGTAAGGCTCATTCTTTTCTTTATCTCCCATCTTCTGGGTTAAGATCAGTTATATTTATAATATTATGGTTATACTCAGGGAAAGCATGTCACAAAATAAGAATTTTATTTCTTTAATCATCTTTTTGTTGGTGTCAGCTCTTCATTCCTACAGCAAACTCAGCTTAGTTACTCCTCTTCCTCCTCTTCCTCCTCCAGGGGTTATTTATTAGTACACAGGTCACTAAAAGCCGCCTCTACAGCTCACATTCCCTGCCTCTGTGTTTTGATAGTAGGAGGATCCTATCAGTCTGGGGTTTTCACTTTCTAATCTTGCAGTAGCAAAAAAGATGCAGGGAGTCAGCTTTCTGTTCTCTAAAGTGTCCAAAATAATTCCTCTGATCTTTTCCAAAAGTTTATGAATGTGACCACACAGATTTTGGTTGTTTACTGTGCTGTGAAAAGGCTCTGAACTGTTTCAAATCATCAAACAAAATGCTATGTTTTTGTTGTCAGACAAAAATAACTTAAGTAAATACAAAACAGTCTGACTTTCGTCTGTTTTGGGGTGAAAAAAAACCCGCCAGTCTAAACCAACCTGACCTGTTATGTAAAAAATTCCCTTTTTTTATGTTTGATGCTTCCATTTGGGTCTCAAATGCTTCTTTTAACAATTCATGTACTTAAAAAAAATCACCTCTTGACTGGGAAGTCACATTCAACTGGCACTGTGCCATTACCTAGCAACCCCAGCCAGGGCTAGCCCCATCACCTAGCAACCTCAGCAGAGTTCCAGCACATTTGGTCAGCTGGTTTACCATTACTTTTGGACATTAGAGGGCAAGTATTATGTAAAATTTACATTTTTCATGTTTTTACTTTGGGTCTGGTTTTGGCTTTTTATTGCTTCTAAAAACAGCACAGTTATTAAAAAAAAAAAGCAAAAAAACATCCAGCTGTTTTATTTTCAATAAATTAAGATTTTTTTGGTGTCTGGAAAATAGCCAATTTCAAAAACTTGTGAAATGTAACATCACATCAGCAGGCACTGTCCCTCACCTAGCAACCCAGCGAAGCCCAGCCTGTTACTTAGCAACACCATTGATGGCCAGCTCGTCACCTAGCAACCCAAGCAGAGTTCCAGCATGCAGTTCAAAATGCCTTTACATCATAAAAATATCATACAATAAATATCAAATTTTATGAGCAAAATCATTCACATCAAATATGTTGATCAATTCTTCACTTACTACTAATGAAGGCAATTATCCACAGTTGGTAAAAATATGGAAGTGGTGAACTTCGGTAAAAATATTTTGGAGCTTTTTGGAAGGAAGGCATCTTGCTACATCTGGGGTAAAACTGTCACAGCCTTTCAGAAAAAAAGAAACATCATACTGACAGTCAAATAGTAGAGAAATAGACTTGGAATACTTGCCATAATTTATTGAACCACATGTTCTGCTTTTTAGCAGATAATCTGAAGAAAAAGGTCCTACAGTCCAAAGCAGACTCCCAAGTACACCTACGAAATTTAATTGAGATGATGTGATTTGATCTTTACCAAAGTTTTCATGCTCAAAATGGCTCCGGTGTGGCTAAAGTAAAACAATACTGCAAAGAAGAGTTGGCCAAATTTTCTCCATAAAGATGTAATAAACTCACTGACATTTTCTGCTAATAGTTGATGTGAGTTGTTGCTGCCAATGTTGGACCAACCATGTATTAGTTTTAGATACTTTTTCTGATTGGTTTGGGTGGCTGCTTTCCCTTAATACATATAATTATTACAAACTGCTTTTTATATTTAGGTTAACTTTGAACTGATTCTGAAACCTTTAAATTAAAAAAATATATATATCACTAATTGGGTAATATGTAGATGAATGTTATTTAACCTGCAGGCTGAACATTATGCATCTAAATTAAATTCAGTCTAAATTTAAATGGAGCAAATGGGACTGATTAGATACATCTGTGGGTTGTTTTAAACATAAACTGGCAGAACATCCAGTTCCTTTTGGACTCACGTTCTGTACCAGCTTATTTCACACATCGGTCTAACGATGCAGACATTAAGCTTTGTTTCTGCTCTGTTTAGGGCTGACGGAGAAAAGCTGGCAGTGGTTGGCTCTCCTTTCTGGATGGCTCCTGAGGTGCTGAGAGATGAGCCCTATAATGAGAAGGTAAAATCTCTATTACTTCAAAGAAGGTTTGCAGATGTCGATCAGTTTAAGTCAGACAGAATTTGCTTTTTGTAAATGCACTACCGTCGTGACATCACAGCTACAAGCACAACGCAATATTCACTCATCATGAGCAAGAAATGGATGCACACATTTGAATTTATTGTGAAATCAACATTATATGCAGGTCATAAAGAGTTGATTGTGAAGATTCTTGAATGTTAAACCTATTGACTTTGAACATGGTTGACTGTCGGTAAGGACAACAAAAATGTGCACAGAGTACCGGTTATTACCAGTGTTGCCAGATATTGAAAGAGCAACAATCAACCAGCTTTATGAAAATGAGGCCAAAAAGCACAACTGGCAACCACACTAAGAGATTTTAAAGTGGGTTTACAGCGAATACCTGACACTATATTATTGCAAACTACTATTGTACAGAGCTTTTTTTTTTCCAGAAAGAAAGTCAAACCCAAATAAGCAACTTCACATTCAAAAACTATCCCAAAGTGGCCTCTAATAAGCAGACTTGGCAACATTGGTTGTTATGCAAAATTGATTTTTTTAGCTTTGTAAACACCTCATTATATGAGATACTTCTCAGTCCGAAGAACCTAAGAACAGTTGTAAATAGCATAATGGAGAAATGTTGAGATTATGTGGTGAAGATGGAGTATCTGAAAGAGTAGGAGCTTCTTAAAGAGACAGAGGCCCAATCTCAAGCCAATAAATTGCAAAGTCAAATTTATTTTACATTGTATTTGATATATGGCATTTTTATAACAACTGAAGGTAGCAGAGTTAGTTGAGTGTGCTATAAAATAGCACATAATACAGAATACTGCCCCTTTAAAGGTTCAAATTACTACTACATTATTTCCATGCTGAGTGTGTGTGAACTTCTCACCATAACTATAGCTATACAAAAGTTGCATAAAAATGAGTGAGTATTATATAGAACTTTATGTATTTCTGAGCTTATTATCTCTGTTTCCAGGCTGATGTTTTCTCCTACGGTATAATCCTTTGTGAAGTCATTGCAAGGATCCAAGCCGACCCAGACTTCCTTCCCCGCACAGAGGTAACGACTCTTTCCCTCTTCTCTACCTCCTGACTTTATAACACCCTGTGTACATGTTTGCAGTGTACACTTCTCAAACAAATCAGGGGAAGAATGTTAAAATATTTACTTCTGCAGTTTTATAATCCAACCTCATGGTATGAGGCAAATATTTGGCTTGTTTCTGAAGGTAGAACTTGAAAATGCCAATTTATAGACTTGTGCAAAGGTCAAAAGACTCTCATTGTTTCTTGATATTTAACCAGAGTAATTTCTAATCTTTAAATTGAGTCTTCATTAATAATTCTTCAAACAATGTAAAAATTCTCTGCTTTTTTCCACTCATTTTCTCAGTTTTTAACATACACACACTATGCAGGACGGGGCAACACCATAAATAATATCTACACACAATAAACCTGAAAGGATGTGATGTTTTACGAAAGTTGGATAATTTCCTTACAATTTTACCACATAAAGAATTGATGTTACATGCACAAAACTGCATGAAAGATGCTAAGAGATCTAGTTTAAAATTGTATGCATGTATTCTAACACATACAAGCAGTTTGTATTTTTAACCACTGAGTTTCAATTCTCTTTTGCCTTGTAAAGTCAGGGATTTCAAATTTGTATTTTTATGGATTTACTGGCTTGTTTATTGCTTACTTTTTAGTCCTTCCAGCACTTTATAGATTTTTGACCAACAAGTTTTGTGTTGTTTTTTTTAATGTCCATTTATTGAAGCAGTGTAATTCAGTGCCACACCCTCCAGTTAAATATTAATTGTTGGTGTATTGTTATTTTTCTTGTGACTTGCTGTAAATTTGAATCGCCCATTAGAGCATGAATAAAAGATTTATCTGCTACATTTGATTCATAAGTCACTAGTTAATCAGGATGGTTTAAAACTTAAGAAGATAAATCTTCCTTATAAAATATATTAAAAAAATGCACAGCTTAGGTTATTTAAAAAGCATTTTCTGCAAAATGTGGAAGATATGTTGCTTATATAGCCTCTTCCTCTAATTTATCTTGTTTAATGCTGAAATCCGGTCGGTATATTAACTACAAGAGGGGATTATCCGTTGCATCCTAGCATAGACTGCACCATTAAGTCAGGCTTACAAGTAAATCCCATTTTAGAAAGCAGTTGTTTGATGGCCTGCAAGCACAGTGGGACTTGGCAGACAGCAGGACAATGTCAGGGAGATTACTGGGACATCAGCCTGGCTTTGGCTGCAGAGTTGCACTATGTCAAACATCTAATGAAGTATGTTTGCGTCCATGCTTCAAACTCTTTTATTATGAGTTTCCTGTTTGTTTTCCGATGTGTCCTCCTGAGCAGAACTTCGGACTGGACTACCACACGTTCCAGCACATGGTTGGAGACTGTCCGCCTGACTTTCTGCAGCTGGCCTTCAACTGCTGCAATGTGAGTCCGCCATCTTTCTGCGTCAAATCGGCGAATATAATCAGCACCTGCTGTCTGTTTACCAGCTGACAGAAGAGGCATTTTTAAACTGTTTTTAATTCCATTTGCAAGTTGTATTCTAGGCAATGAGATTATAGGATTAATTTGATTTAATCTGCAGTATTGAGGATTTTGTTCTCTGCAGTCTGGAGTATTTTCTCAGGTTCAACTAGCTGGTATAAAAATTTCAAACAGATTTGGGTGTGAAAATTAGACAATTTTCAATCACTTCACCAAAGTTGTGAACCTTATTTTTCTCATTTGTTGGTTATTTCCGCTCTTTGTTTAATTACATCTCCTAATAATAAGATAATAGCATTAAAGTTTTTGGAGCGTCCTGCTATTTGATCCTATGCAGACTCCTTTATCTGCTCTCATCCTTTTCTGTTGTCTTTTTTTTATCATCCATGTCTCTGTTAGCCTTTTTCCAAGTCCGTTGATAAATCTTTATTCCACCTAATCTGTAAACTGCATTGTATCTCTCTGCAAGCGTCGGGGGGTTCAGCAAACTTTATTTTATGTGTACCTAGTAAACTAATAAACTAAACACAATATTTTAATTAAAAAAATGTCTAATTTCTTTATCTACATCCACCCTTGACTTTAATTGTGGGCAAGGGCTGCATAAAAATCAGCCCCCGAACTGCACTTTGGACATCCCTGCCCTATATAAATATTGAAATCTGGCTTAAAATTTGAGTTTTTCCCTAAACAAGCCAGTAGAAATGCGACTTCTCCTTTTGATTCAGCTCTTTTCAGTATTTCTGGCTGGGGAAAAACCCAAGATGATGAAAGTTAATTGCTAAATCCAAAGCATCAAAATGAAAGTTTTCACACGTCTTGGACTTTTTTGTGACATACATAATTTTCAAATATTCTTACTCTTAAAAATCTGAAAAATCAGACGTCCCTAAATAAAAACCACTGCAACCAGATGCATCTGAACTCACCTTATTTATAAAATTACATGGTGCAGAGGATACGGAAAATCTGAGGGATTGCTGCTTTATATTAGTGTTTAAAAATCTGTATATAGTTTTAAATGCTGTTTCCTGCCTTCCATGTTCCCTTCAGATGGATCCTAAACTCCGTCCATCGTTCACAGACATCGTCCGGCAGCTGGAGGAGATCCTCGCTCGCCTCAAAGTCGTAGAGATGGAAAACGAGAGCGTTTCACTCACCGGCGACAATGAGAAAAAAGCCATGTCGAAAAGTAAGAGCACTTCAATAAAACTGCAGCCTTAATGTCTACTAAAGTCATTTATTTATATGTATTGTTTGCACCTCATTGTGATCTAAAGAGAAACTCTGGTGAGTTTATAAAAATGAGAGACATGGTCCATTCAGGCCAACATGTCTCCTCTAATTCAACCTAATGTTTGGTTTCCGGACTGCCTGACGATCAGAAAATGGAAAAAACAAAAAAAACAATCTGAGCCTGTGGACAGAGGAATTATTTCTATTGTGTACAAAACATGGAAGTGATGATCTCTTCTTGCAGCTGTTGGTTTGGCTGATAACATCAGAACTTTTTAAGACGCTTTGTCTCGTAGTTGGATATATTTATGTTTCATAATAAGAAGTCCTAAATGTTTTTTGTCAGACATGATTGTAGTTTTTGTAGTTGTGTTGTTGTTACATATTTTTGTTGTTTTGCTTTAAATATGTCATTCTTTTTTTTCCCGATCTATGATCATAAAAAAAAAAAAGCAAAAAATATTTACAGAAGCAAAGATCTATGTTTCTGTAAACCTCTTGATACTATGAATCAGCCTTTTATCAGAGAGTTGCAATGAGTAAATCTTGTCCAAATGTCTGAAGAATCATCCAGTCCAGGGCCTTTGAAAACTGCTGTAATCTCAGGAGAATCCTTTAAAGAATATACTTTTACTGCCACCTAGTGGTCATACTAACTTCTTCTTTACCTATTTAATAATTATTTATTATTTAAATAATCATTAAATAAATGATTATTTAATCATTTATTAAATAATAAGTTATCATAAATAACTTATCATTTATTAAGTTAGTTTTTTTTACAAATATGTTCTATCCAAACCTCCTCAAGTGGCAGAGTAAAGTAATGCTTAGTTGTATTACTAAAATTACTAAAATTATTTTCATGTTTCAGAACTAATTGAATTATATGTTTATTTGAATCTTTTAATGCATTTCTAATATTATACAAAAATACTTAAGTGGTTAAACAAAAAATCAGCAAAATGTGGCAATTTCATATCCAGATTAATCAATTAATTGTTAGAATAATCAGTTATGAAAGTAAGTTAGTGCTACTTTGTGTGAATCACCTTGGATCATTCAAATCTACAAATTAAGCAACATAGAGGTTCTGTTTTTAAGATTTTTGTAATAATTTTTGTTTTATTTTGCATGTAAAGCAGTTATAGAAACTCTCTGTTTTCTGCATTGAAGGTGAGAAAATCCAGGCCTTCAAACGACTGAATCCTCTTGGCTGCCAAAACGATAAGATCCCTCCCAAATCGCCCCGGCCCAGACGAAACATCTGGCTCAGCCGCAGTCAGTCGGACATCTTCTGCAAACCGGGGAGGAAAATCAACGTCCAGGACCCGTACTACAACCCGCCCAGTTCTCAGAGGAACCTCCGGACCCGCAAGATCAACCCGTTCACGGCCCGGGAGGACCTCTGCGGGGGCAAGATCAAATTCTTCGACGTGCCCAGCAAGTCTGTCTTCTCGTTGGTGTTTGATTTGCACTCGCCTCCGGGAAGCGTGTTCAGCAACCAGCCGCCGACCCACGGGCCCGGAGCGTCCCAGCAGGAGACGTCCTTCTACTGGCAGCAGCTGCCAGGAAGGCAGTGCCACTCCTTACCGGTGTCACCGCAGCTGCCGCGCTCCGAGATGTTCCACCTCACAGACCCGGTTGGATCCAATAACACCGGTTCTGTTACCTGTACATCTACTCTGCTCTCTGCCACGCTTCCAGGTAAACCTACTGAATGTTTCATGTGTATGGGAAAGCTGTAAATGATCATTATTTACAAATATGTGGATATTCTGTCAGTGTATGTTTTCGACTGCTTTTTATTATCTAACAACTTATTAAACTTATTAGACTCCATGTTCTAATTTAGCAAGATTATTAGAAATTTGTAAGAAAAAACATACAAGATGTTTTCAGAAGTTAAGTTATTTGCAAAATAAAATAGATATAAATCTTTTTATTTCTCTTCCCTTTAGCGACGAATTCCAGGTCTGACGCGGCGCCGATCCTGAACGACATGCGGCAGAAAGCGGTTCTGAGCGGCTGGGCGAGGAAGTTCGTGGTGGTGGAAATCCCACCTTTCTGCAGGCAGAGAGGAGGCTACGACGACGTGGACGCGAGGACGGAGGACACGAGCGGGGAGAGCTGGTCTCCGATGCTCACCGGCAGCGAAACGGACAGCGCAGAGGCCATGGACTGCTCCGGCGGACGAGAGGAGGAGAAGCCGGACCGAGGGACGGAAAGCTGCCTGGTGTGACGAACATTTCAGCAGGACTGTAGACTCCTTCATTCAGGGAGGTGGAGATATAAGACTGGAAACTTGTATTGTTAAAATAAAGCACTCAATTTTCTCTAATCTGTCTAGTGAATGGATCACATTTTGAATAGAGGAACCACTTGATTTAGATAAATAACTATTTTTCAACCCGGTTAGCGCAAGCTGCTTTTATCCACACGCTTTCTGTAAAGATTATATTCTGAAACAAAGTTATTTAATATTTCGAGATGTAGATATTTGTTTTTTTCCTCTAAGACTTTTTGTTTCCCTGTGGGATATTGATGATCCCTTGTATTATGTTTGTGAGTGTGAATTTAAAGTTGTTTTGATAATTTTCAGTGTTCGCTCTGAGACAAATGGTTCTGCTAAATTAAAGAAACAAACCCTTCCTGTTTGTGATGAAGAAGGTCTTGCACTGATGGTCCTTTGAGAAATTTTAATTCACAGCAAATGTTACATTTCAGCCTAAAACAAGCAAGAGTGATTTTTTTCTTTTTTTAAAATTTTTATTTATTTGTCTTAGCTTGTTAGTCTTAATTTCAGGTTTGTCACTCCTTTCTATCACAGGTCAAAAGTGCCACAATTTAATAGATAAAGTGATTATTTAAATACATTTGGAAATTTATATTTGAATCAAATTGATCTGCTTTTATTTAAATCTATAAATACATAGATGATGCAAAAATCTTTAAAAAGCATTAAATATTTCAAAAGCTCCAGCACATTATGATTATTATTACAGATGAAAATGAGTGGGTGGGGCTAATATTTATATAGAAAAGATGATTGGTCAGCAGTTGAGTTAAGCTATCACATGTTTGGGTTTATTACAAAGGGCCGAGGGCAAATTAATATTTTATCTTGCACTGTTCGGAATAAAATCTAAAGCAATTAAATTACACTTAAAAATATCTTTAAGACATATTAGAATACAATTAAACTTATTTAAAAGTTAATTTATTTTGATTTCTTTAAATTATCCTTATAAAAATAACTCAATTATTTATTTGTGGGATTGTGGCACTTTTGGGGCTCCATAGTTGAATATTTTGTTGAATATTGAATATTCTTTTTTTAATCCCCCCAAAACTGCCAATTTATAAAGTTCTGCTGTCAGAATTTAAGCCAAAATACAATTTATGACAACCGTTTCTTGTGGTAAAGTAGTGGTTGAATATCTACAGGATGAAATAGAAATGGAGCTAACAGATCTGGCTAGTAAAATATTCTGCAATTTTGCTGAATATTCAGTAATAGTGGCTTCAGTTGCCTGGATTTAAACTGATAAATGATCCAAATTTTATTTAAAATTGTGACTTTCACTTATAACATCTTCATTGTTGATTTCTATCAAGGACGTATTTTTCAAACATTTTGGTTCTGGGATGAAGAGCATTTCAAAATTATTCAGAAAACTTGCAAATTACTTAACTCTTCAGTCTGGAGGTCAGATTGCTGCTTAAAATGAAAACATAGGTTTACTGTACCAGAAAGAAAAAAGTATTGTGGTTAACTTCTTGTTGACAACACAAGGTTAAAACAGCACAATTTGGTCTCTGTGAGGAGAAAAAATGGCCACAAATGTTTTTGGTAAGTGTCTCTAGATAATACAGCTGCTAATATTTTGGTTTCCATTTCTACTATGTGTCTAAAAAAGATCTAGTGCAAGAGATTTTCAGGTGTTTAGGTTCCTTGTTTTTTAGCATTGAAGTGTTTTTGCAAAATTACAATTTTACAAACTGAATTATCTATAAATTTATTATTTAGGCCTAAATCTGGTCTCTTTGACAGGAACTCGGATGTTTAGAACCTTCCTTTGCTATTTTCCTATGCAAATCTGATCATGTAGTTTTACAGGATAAAGCTTTGATATTTATGAAAACCTTTAATGTCTTACTCTTTGTATATTTGTGTAAAACTGTGGTGTTACCTGAAACCTGTTGAATACAGATTAAAATGTTTGTTTTTCTCTGATCAAATAACAAAATTTCCCCTAAATTTTCTGTTTTTTTTCACAGCCAGAAACATTTTATTAAGCATGAAGGGAGCATCACTACTTCTGCCCTTCTTCCTTGTTAGTTTCTGCCTTGTTTATTGTTTGTTTCTGTTTTGAAGGCTTTATTGTGCTTGCTTGTGTTTATAATGCTACTTCTTATTGGGACTATGACCAACTGTGGTACTTTCACACAAACAGTGTTTATTTTTGCACTGTTAATTTGCATAACGTGATACTAACTATTAAACTATTAATACTATAAAAGATAATAATCTCATTCAATCCAATCCAGGTTCCTTTAGAAAGTACCTTAAATTACCAAAAGGACCAAAATGGTGTCCAGAAAACATAAAAACATTTAAAACATGACAGATTTCATTATAAGACCACAAAAACTCCAAATACAGAAACAGGAAATAGTGTTTTTCATATACATATTAACATGTCTGCTTCTTCCCACCTGAGTGAGTAAACCACATGGAAGTTGAATGACAAAGAGGCAAACGTTGCTCACAAAGGGAAATAGATGCAGCATGCAGATACAATGAACTGATTTCCCTACAGAGGCGGAGAAACTGTGAGCCGCATGCACAGAGAAAGCACAAGAGAAGGAGAGACACTCAGGAAGTTAACAGGGGAAGTTTAGTGGTTTTTTTGCGTCATCACTTTATGCTGCTTCTTGTGTGCCGTTGCAGAGTGAAGGTAGGAAGACTTGTTTTTGCTTTGTAACTTGTTTATTTTGCTGTTGTTCCTAGTTTTAAACTCCAACCTCAAAAGGGTTGTGTGTATAGGGATGGGACGAGCGATGGGAGGGAGGCAGCAGGTGCCAGGACGGTGGAGACGGTGGAGGGTTGAGTTTGAATGTCGGTCTGAGTTTGTATTTTCAAGCTCGACTTCCGCTGCAGTGAGAAAGGGCCCTGCGATGGCCGTGACATGTGTTCAGGAAGGACAGAGAGGCCATTTGTGAAGACAGTGGTGGGGTCAAAGCGGAGATTGGAGGCTTCAGTTGGTCCAGCAGCTCAAAGAGTCCCAAGAAGTGTGACAGCGGTGACCATTCAGGGGCTCTTTTCACTAAATAGCAGAAGTACAGGAACAAGGGTGTGGCCTGTGATTCGAAAAATAAATTGAGTTCATCGGGGGGAAGTGGAAAGCCACATTTGCACACCAAGGATTGAGTGCAGCTTGTTTGATTTTGCATGGATAGTCATCTGCAGTTTGTACCGAGAAAAACTTGTTATATTTGGTTTGGCAGGGGGGAAGACTAACAGTTCGTCCAAAGATTCCAGCTTTACAATGCGAAACAGCTCAGACAGGTGGCAGAGTTTCCAGCAGAAGCAGCAGCAGTGCGCCAGAGTCCCTGAAATGCACAGCTCCTCCACAAATTCACTGCCACACTAACGAGAGTTGGAGAGCAAATCCAGCCCAGGAAGGCTGAGCTGACGGAGGAGCACCGCAGGCCGCTCTGAATGTGAGGTGGAAACCCGAGGCAGGAAGAGATGCGGAGAAATCGAAGAAAAGGAGGCAACAAAGAGAAGGTGTTTGGATGTGATCTGCTGGAGCATCTCACCACCTCCAATCAGGAGAGTAAGTGGATAATCATCACCTCTGTCCTTACACATTCATCTCATGACTGTATTTGTATTTCCTGCATCACAGTCAGATTGCTGAGAACCTGAATGTAAAGCATCAGCTAATTAAGACTTTTCAGACAGCAGGTGGAACTTCAGACCAGCCTTCATTAAGTTCTGGCGGTCTCTGGTTCGATTAGATAACATTTAGCATCAAATTACGTTTTTTTAAAACAAAAGAAAACAGCTGAAAACTTGTCCGACACACAAGTCACGCCTGTAAATTGTGCAAAAATGCGAGAGTGCTGTCACTGGGATTTCATCACAGATTGAAGAAGTTGAATTGCAGTCTTAATATTTTGTTTCACTCACCTGTTCAGCAGCAGCTATTGTGGTTACTACAGCAGACTGTCTCAATACAAAATCTGGTGTTTAAACTAAACATCCACGTTTACTTTTATTGAAAAATTTCGACAAAGAAATTATTTTGTATGGATATGAAAGATCAAACATAAAGCTAACTGCTGATTGAATTCCTCTAGATCATCCTGAAGAAATTATTTTTAGTAAAAAATAAAGAAATAAAAAAAGATTAACTGCACTTTACACCAAAAAAAAGGGCCTTTTTTCTGTTTAGCATCTAAACACGGGTTTTATTACGTTTCCTGTTTCCTGGAAGTCTTTTAACACCTTTTTTATACCAGTGTTTTGTTATCTGTCCAGTACATTAATATTTTCCTAAAAGTTAGGAATATTTTTTATCTTTTCACTGCAAAAATGCAAGAAGCTTTCTAACAGAAAAAAATCTGGCAGCGCAACTTGTACTATTTTATCAACATTCAAGAATTTTGGACTTAAAACAAGCTCCTAAACCTTCCTGAAACGTTATTTCAAGTAATATTTGCACTAGAAACTAGACAATAGTACTTAGCAAAATTTTGTGTTTTTGCAGTGTTGGATAGCTACAGCTGGCTTTAGCTTGCCATATTTTTATATTCTGGTTTGACATGTAAAGTCCTATATTGAAATTCAACAAATGTACCAACAGAAGTACTATAACCTTTGTCCATACCTCATTTTGTTTGTTGTTCTATAGTTGCTTTTAATAATCAGAGTGATTTCCTGCAGTTCCCCTGGTGCTACGATCCTGCAGCGAGTTTGTGGAGCAACATGGGATTGTGGATGGAATCTACCGCTTGTCTGGCGTGTCGTCCAACATCCAGAAACTACGGTTAGTCTCTTTATTTGGCTAATTGTGTGGTGCCCATTCACAATGGATATTTCCATGCTTTCTATACAGTCAAAGAAAAATCTAAGTACAATCTTAAGGTTTCTGCTGGAATAGGAGGGGGAAGAGACAACCAGGTGTTTTATATTCAAATCCACCTGATTTATTTCATTAAATAAAATGAAATAAGATGGAAAGACATGAGTAATGACCTGTGAGGGATATTAAGACCATTTCTAAACAAATTGAATCCATAATTTTACAGTTACAAAATTATTCCCATGCAAAAATTGATTATGAGAGAAACTAATCTTCCCAGAAGAGAATGTTGGTGTAAATTCACCTAAAATAAAATGCAAAAACTAGAGTCAGGACTTTAGCGAGTTAATTAATTACTTAGATTTTAACATGTTAACATTTTAATGCAATTAATTGTCTCTTTTTTTTACATTAAAAAGAAACTATCTTTTGGGACCCTGGTAAATACTTTTGTTGTGTTGAAGTTGTGCTAAGAGGAGTTAGCCAATCTCCTAAGCTGTTCAAGCCTAAACTAGCATCTCAATGCTAAACATGCTAATGTTGGCGCTGATGTCTGAAGGAAGAAGTTACATGAATGATCAGGGGTTTCTGAAAAAATGGAAAGGTGAATAATGATAACTGCACTTTGCACTAATCTGAATAACACATTTAAGACAAAAAATATGTATGTAGCCATATGTCAATTCATTCAATAGTTTAGCTGCAAAAAGGAATTGAAAATGTTTATTTTGTCAATTAATTTTGATTAATTAATTACAATTAATGCAATTAAATGAACTCAATTAAAATATTTAATTGCTCCATCTCAGGTTCTACGAGTCTCAGTTAGCATGTAAATAATGGAGTTTATGACAGAGCGGGTAGAAAAGGCTTTGTCAGGATGCAAATTATTAATGCAAAGAGTGATTCTGCATTCTGTACAATGTCCTTCTTATGACCGCATTCAAAAATGATTTTAGATCGCATCTAGATTTGTTGTTGAAAACCTTATGAGGTGAATCTTTTGTTTCTGTGAAACCAGGGGCGAGTTTGAGAGCGACGGGTCTCCAGATCTGAACAAAGATGTGTATCTGCAGGACATCCACTGCGTCAGCTCTCTGTGCAAAGCTTATTTCAGAGAGCTGCCCAACCCTCTGCTCACATACCAGCTGTATGACAAGTTTGCTGTGAGTAACTCTGATGCTGCTCTCTGAACTTGCGTGGTCAAGATCAAGTGGATTCTCACTGACAATTATGTAGACTGATTTTGGAGATGGTACATTTTTTTTAAGAAATGGAAAATGCTAACAATGCATGTCCTCCTGCAGGAGGCAGTGGCCATCCAGCTGGAGGAGGAGAGGCTGGTAAAGATCAGGGATGTGCTGAAGGAACTGCCAGATCCTCATTACAGGTAGAAACTTCTGCAGCACAGCAAAAACCTCTTAACACTGAAAACCTCTGCTTCTTAATATTTATTAACATTATAGCAGGTAAATTTGGCACTGATTAATGGAATCGTGACACATTTTCACATTTTTTTCATAATTCGGAATATCTAACACATAGGTTTATTGCTAATTTTAATTATCTGGTAAAATATTAATGTGTTGATAAAACTGTAATCACTTCAAGACAGAAAATGTCCTCTGACAGAGGTTCCAGACAAACAGTTTTACTAAAAAATTAAGGAATGAAGATAATAAACTATTCCTTTATTTATTTTTGACATGCATGAACAAAAATATCAGATTTTAGATCATGTTTCTGTATCTTTTATGTATGCTTCAATCAAGGATGATAAGTAAAAAATACTTTTTTTTTTATTCATTGAGCAGTAAAGTTCAGTATGTTGTGAAGCATAGATATTCACAACATATGGATATTTTAGAAATAGATTAATAAGACAAATAAAAAGAACATTCAATAAAGTCAATAAAGTAGTGCATTAAGAGAGAAATAGAGGGAGGAGGAGTTCATTTATCTAAAAATTAACTTGAAATCTAATAAATTTTATCTTATGCTAAAATGTTCCAGTTTTGTAAGAAAACTTATTATGCTCAAGTGACAGAAAAATGTTTTTAAGAATGTAAATTTTTAATAATATATTAAAAGCCACATCTTTGGGACTCACTTGGTTTGATTGTTTTTTTTTTAGTTATTTTGATTTAATTTAGATGAATTTTACAGTTGAAAATCTTCAAATCTTAGCAAAAAAATAAATAAATAGAATTACAATAAGGATTTAAATTTATAAAGTAGACACAAACATTTCTTAGGGAGGTGTTCATATATATATATTATGTTAAACATTTGCCTTGCAGGACTCTGGAGTTTCTGATGCGTCACCTGGTCAAGATGGCTTCCTATTCCTCAGAGACCAACATGCACGCTCGCAACCTGGCCATCGTCTGGGCCCCCAACCTGCTCAGGTGTGCTAACGTCAGACTCAGCGTGTTTTATACCTGCTTTGTTACTTCAACTGGCTTTATGCTAAGCATTACTTTGAGTTTCTAGAACAAGTTAATTAATGAGATTTGTCTGTCTGTCGTTATACATTATTTTTCATTGAAATCTTCCCTTAATCAATTATTTCTTCTTCTTGGTCCTTGTTCGAATTCTCCTTCCTTGTGTATGTAACATGAATTAAAGCTGTTCCATCTAAAAACCAGTTGATAAACACATTTATTTCCCTGCACGATAAGGTCCAAGGACATCGAAGCGTCTGGATTCAACGGTACCGCAGCCTTCATGGAGGTCCGGGTCCAGTCCATCGTGGTGGAGTTCGTCCTCACTCACGTCCCTCAGCTGTTTCCTCTCGAAGGTCTGGAGAAACACTCAAACATTCCCCACATTCAGACTCCTGCTTCATCTCTGCATCCTCCGTCCTTTAGGCGCACCTACAGGGAGGAGGAAGTCTCTCCCCTCGCCGTCAGCGCTGCCCAATCCGGACCTTGTGTTCTTCAGGTCGTCGGGTTCTCAGCCTAACTTTGGGAACATTAGTCCAGGCGATGGCCCCCTCCCCATCAGACCCTACCACGCAATCATTGAAGGCACAGACAAGTGAGGGGATCATTGATCCGCTAGCTAAAATATTAATACAGAACCACACACACATTTAAAGATAGTTAAACTTATTCAAGGCCACATGAATGTAAATTAGCTTCATAGATATGTGTTGACATTACAGCCCATTTGGATAAAATGTAGACATTGCTCACTAAAATGTTTTCCTCAGGAGGAAGGGATCGCTCAAAGGCAGGAAGTGGATGTCCATTTTCAACATTGGAGGACGATTTCCAGACCCGCGACGGAAACACAAACATTCTGCCAAGGGTATGAAATGACAAATTTGACTTCTCTGTCTCTATTCTTGGTCTTTTATATATATATATATATATATATATATATATATATATATATATATGTTGATATATATTGGTTTCAGTTTGGTCTTACTTTATTAAATTTGTTCTTATCAGATTTATTAATTTGTTTGTTTGTTTATTTGTTTATTTTAAATGAGTAAGCTCCATATTGTCTGATAATCTGAACTTTTGGAGTGGTAGAAAATATAAAACTATTGAGTTCTGCAAACATTTACCACATTCGTTTATGTGCAATTGCTGGGTTTCAGATGACGTAATGTATAACTCCAGCATGAATTTTGGTTTACAGAAGCTAAATAAATTATCCAATAGAAATAACATGGGTTAGTTTGTTGTTAGCGGTAGCATCGTTATCATTACTTAAATAACACAATTCACTCCTCACCTGGCAGAAACAAGTCAACAGCCATTTAATACTCCACCAGATAGTTAGTTATGTGGATCGCTTCGATGTGGGTAAATCCTCAATATTATTAGATAAGTCTTTTTACCAAGGTAAAACAGATCATATCCTAAATATACGTGTACTTTTTTGAGATGCATTGTCTGTTCCTGGCTATTTAGGGCATTAGCTACTGTTGTGATCAGTTTTGCTTTGTTTTGAACCGGAGAAATCCGCTTCCGGCCCTCCATCTGAATTTCTTGCGTCATCCGGGTCACGTGTCTGAAACCCAGCAATATTCTCCTTTATGAAGTTGTCACTACCTTTTTGCAATTTCAGAAAAAGACAGAACATCTTTAAGACCGGCAAGAAGCATGGACTCCCTCAGCACACCGTCCTACCCGAATGAAGGTGCTTTGCTCTCAAATATTGAAAAAAATTTGTTTAACTAATCAAAGGGGATTTATATCAAGAAACTCTTTTTATTTTATTTATTTGTTGTGCCTAATTGGTGTGATTCAAAGTTCTTTTTACTTTTAGTAAAATTGTATGTTCTATTATGTAAGAGTTTTGTGGTGACATAGAGATGATAGTCAAAACAATTAGCTCCTAATTTTATTTCCTTATGACCCACAAAACAGCAGTAGTAATAACGCCAGCTATTAATTAAGTAAGCAGACCACACTAAGTACCAAAATGTAAAAACATATATGATTGAAAATATAATAATAAAAAAAGACCAGAAAGACTTGTTTAAGTCTGTAAAGATCCAGAATTATTGGCAATGTGCCGAAAATAAAATACAGCCAAAACATTTTTAACAGCAGAAGCTGAAAGAGAAAGAAAAAACCTGCTGAAGGAACTGAATTAAAAACATGATAAATGATAGAAAATAGATGAAAGTGGACCTAATATTCAAAATTTACATTTTATACATCTTATACTTCCATTTAGACTTGCACTGCTTCTATAAACAGCCCAAGTATTTAACCAAACAACCCAGACATTTGTCTGCAATAAGTAAATTTTTTTTGGTGTCTAGAAAATGAGCCATTTGAAAAACCTCCAGAATGTAATGCCTCAAATTAGCAACTCTTGTTACCGAACTACTCCAGTGAAGTCCAACCCGTTACCTAGCAACCACAGACGAGCTCCAGCATATTTGGGGTCAGCTGGTGTTACTGCTGTATATGCTGTGCAATGGCTGCTGGAAAAGACAAGTGTTTTGTTGTTGACTTACCATCCAGAAACCACTTACTGCATTCTTGTTGGTTGTGGAGAAGGCTCTACTAATGCTTTTCAAAGATGTACGGTTGTATTACTGCGCATCTGTTTGCAGCCATTTTCACAAGTGAGCGTAAATGTTGAGTTAAGGGGGCGTGGCCAGCTGCAGCTTATTTGGATTTAAAGTGACAAGACACCCAAAAACTGCTGAAAATATTTTTATTTAAGTAAAAGTAAAAAGTAGCCGTCCAAGAAATTACTCAAGTACGGGAAAAAAAGTATTTGGTAAAACGTCTACTCAAGTACAGAGTAACTGATCAAATTATCAATCATTTAATATTTAAAAATTACATAATCAGATACATAAAAATATAAAGTTAAGTGGAAATTTTGGTATTTTAAAGATGAAAATGACAATAACTGATTGAAGTAACAAAAAATAAAATCAGGCAAAATAAATAATAGGTTTCTCTCAATAACAAAACTTATGAAACGTCACCAAAAACTGCAGGTGTGCGTCTGTGTCTGGTGAATTTTTGGTTAAAACATGTTTGATTTTCATTCAGTGGGTAGAAAATCCAGAAATTTACTCAAGAAGGAGTAGAGATACTTCATAATAAATTACTCAAGCAAAATTTAAAAGAACAGCATAGTAAAAAATACTATAAAGTAAAGGTTTTCAAAAAGGTTACCCAAGTAATTGAGCAAATGTAACTCTGGTTGTTTTGAACTGTTGATTGTGTTTCAGGTTCCAGGCGGTCTGGGCCGCGTCCTCCGTCCACCAACTTGTCCCCTCCGGCCGCTAGCCTGTCTCCACCTGGCTCAGACTCTGCAGCGCCCGCCTGCGGGTTAGGTAGCAGGGAGTATGCCGTGACCTACCGCAGAGGAACGGGCTTAGTGAGCGGAGGAGCAGGCACCCAGGGAACCTACACGGCTCTGGACCCAGAGGGTTTAGCGGTACCAGGCAGCGAGGGCGTCCAGACCAGGTCTCCAGGACTCTCCAACAAAGCCAGACGAGCGGCTATGCACATCACCGGCCCCACCATGGTCACCGTGCCGCTACATATCACCTCTAACCTGGCGTTGGGGGTTCTTCAAGGAGGTGGCAGTGACAGGGTTATCATCCGGGGAAGCGACAAAGACGGAGGGGACAAGCAGGATGTCAAGGAGCCAGGGGGAACGATCGAGATCAAAGAGCCAAAATTAATGGAGTGGAACGTGGAAGAGAGCAAAAATGTTGAAGAAAAGGACAAGAGTGAAAATGAACAAGACGATTTGGACACAGAGGGACGTAAAGGGGAACCAGAAGCCTCTGAGGAGGAGAGGAAGGAAGGAGGAGAAGAGAAAAAAGGTGAGGAGCTAAGAAAAGATTGTGAACACAAGGAGACAGGAGACCAACTTGTTCCAAGAGAAAAACGAGTGAAAAGCCACAACTCCAGCACAGAGGAAGATAATCACGAAAACATGGAAGATGTAGACCAAGACAGCGAATACATGGGTAATTATTACAAATTCATAACCAGAATTATCTTTAAAAGGATCAATGATTAGTTAAACATGTTGATCTAAATATGTTGTAACTCTTCTACTAACCTAAGAGCTTCTGTTTGTATGATGCAGTATTAGAAAATAAAAAAATGCATAAGATTAGTAGAATAAAGTCACAGTAGTACAAAAACAAAGTCATAATATTAGGAGAATAAAGTCAGTATTATGAGAATAGTGATTTTATAAGTGACCTATACTTGGAGGTTTTAAAGTTTAAATAATACAAGAACAAAGTCAAAATAATATGAGACTAAAGTCATAATACAATTTCTTCTTGTAATATTTTGACTTTATTCACATAATATTATGACTTTGTTAGCATATTATTTCAACTTTGTGCTTTTACAACTTTCTTCTTGTAATATTATGAGTTTCTTCTTGTTATATTATGACGATATTCTCATAAAAGTGTGACTTTATCCACATTATTTTATTTTATTTGTTCAATTTTCTAACTGTAGCCCTTGTACTCCATAAAACTCAAACAATGTCCGCCACTGGGAGCTCATATTTCTGACCCTGATCATCATTTATTTCCAGAAATGAAGGGACCAGAGCTGAACTATCTGCAGGCGGCTGCAGCCTTGCAGCATGAAGACGACAGTGTTTCTGATTCTGATGATTTTCTAAACTCAACCGAAGCTCAGGAAGATGACCGCAAGCTGTCGGGCTACATCCAGGACAACTTTGAATTCCTGGACCAGATGGACTGCAGCGCCATGGACCACATGGACTGCAGTGTGTCCTATCAGGTGGGGACATTATTATCTCATAAATTATGTAGAATTAACCTTCAGCAATAAATCAATTCATCACGTCATAAAATAAAAGATATTTTCCATTTTTATACTTTTTGAAGGCTAAATTTGTTTACAGAGACTTCATAATGGATTTCGTTTATGTTTTTATTTATATTTTATTTAATGTTTTGGTTGCTTTTTTAAAAAAATCTTCTAGTTTCAGTGTAAAATGATTACTTCACAAAATTAAAATTGCTTAATCTTTGAGAAGGCAAACTTACTTTGATGTACCGTTATAAGTATGTTAGTTAAAAAAGGTCTGAAAACATACAACGGCAAATTAGGGGTATAAAAGAGGAATACATTTCCTCAGAAAAAAACTCAGAAATTTCAAGATTAATTTCAGAAATTTTCTGGAAAATACTTGAAAATTTAAGAGTTTAAAAATTTTTTTTAAAAAATCTAAAAAAAAAAAAAATCATAAATTTTGAGATTCATCTCAGAAATTTCCTAGAAAAAAATCAGAGTTTCATAAGTTGAAAATTTTTGACTTTTGAAACTAGAAAATTTCTATTTTTTTCTAGAAAATTATTGACTTTTCAATCTCATACATTTCCATTTTTTTCTTCTAAGATTAAGCCCAAAATTTCAGATTTCTTTTCCAGCACATTTTCAACTTTTCAAACTCAGGAATTTCCTGTGTTTTTCTAGAAAATTTCCTAGAAACGACCTTCTTTTTTTAATCTGCAATGGCCCTGATACGGCGTTTCACAAAACAACACTGTTGTTCATAACTGGGACAATTTATCATCCAGCAAAATTTGTTATTATAACAGATTAAATGAATATTTTATGCATTTTGGTCTCTTTGCCTTTCAGGTTAATGAGTTCTCTGTCGAGCCTCCTGGTCACACTTATGATGAGTATGAAATCATGGCTCAAGTCGAGAGGCCGACGCTGAGTATGACCGAGGCGAATCCACACAGACCGCTCAGCCTCGACCTGAACAGTCGACACACTAAATCCCTCAGCTTGCCCTACATGACGTCACCCATAGATGGACCGCAGGAACACTCTTCTTCTGACGACATTTCAGAAGATGAAGGCGATGAAGACGATTACAGCAGTGACGAAGATGAGAGCATGTTTGTTAAGAGCCTGCCACCGGACTTCTTCTTGAGCAACCTGTCTGGGCTTGAATCGGACAACCAGGACTGTTCCAGACATCTGGGTCAGGAGCTGCAGAGGTCTGGAGGAAAAAGCTGCGAACCATCAGATGTTGAACTTTCTGTTTGTAAAGAAGCAACTGAGCATGTGCAGGAAAACGCTGGAAACGATGAAGAAAAGCAAGAGACAGGAAAGGAGGAAGAGGATGAATCTTGTCATGGAGAAGATCAGCATGATGAGGACACACAGAGGTAATAAATTATTAACATTTTGCTCACGAAGGTATGATTTCAGTTCAGTTACCAAGCCATTCTAACATTCAGTCAATATGAAGATTTAAGAGAACCAAATATAATTTGAAAAATGTAAGATATGAAGAAGAAGCTATAAATAGTACGAGGAGATTGGCGTTATAAACAAAGTTCTGAGTTTTGAGCAGAAAATTTTTTTTACTTCCTGGTTGACGTCTTCAGATGATGCTTCAATATTTCCACATAATGTTCCTTCCTCATTATGCCGTCTATTTTAAGAAGTGCAACCAGTTCCTCCTGCAGCAACACAGCCCCACAACATGATGCTGCCACCTCCGTACATCACAGTTAAGATGATATAACCATCCCAGCTTTTCCTCCTGTTGGTGATTATGCCTAAACTGTTTCACTTTGTACAGATGAATGCAGCGCATTAAAGCATCTGGAAATTGTTCCCAAGTATGAACCAGACTTGTTCAGCTGCGCAGCTCTCGTCCTGATTTATTTTGCCTTTCCCATCATGTCAAACATAAAAAGTGGTAGTTTAAGGTGTGGCCTTAAAATACACCCACAGGTGTTCCTAAAGTTAACTCAAATGTGTCAGTAAATCTGTCAGACATTCATGGGAGGAAGCCCAAAAGATTTGATCCATATAATACAGATTAAAATACAGTTTTTCTTAATACTGTGTAAATGTATGTAAACATTTTATTTTTTTCTAAAAATTGTTCTTGTCAAGTTTTCTAGAAATTATTTTTGGTAATTCTAATTAAGCTGAAACAAGAAAAGTTTGATCTGATTTAGCTTCAGACAGAGAGAAATTTGATTCAGTGCGTGTAAATATCTTGTTTCTGCTGTACATATATAAACAAAATAAAGAATAAAAATACTGCAGAAAGAGCAAGATATCAGCATAAATTCAGTGTGGTAATAAAAATATGGTACTCCAGTAAAGAAGAATGTATTCTGTCGAGTTGGTTAATTAAAAATGTACAAAACATGAATTAAAGACTTTTTTACAAATAGTGACAAAGTTGTACAGACACCAATAGGAATGTAAATACTTATTAAGTTAATGTGAATTAAACTAAAGTGAAGTGAACTAAACTAAACAAAAGTGAAGCGAACTAAAGTGATCAAACTAAAATAAAGTGAATTAAAGTATAGTGAACTAAACTTAAGTGAACTAAAGTGAAGAGAACTAAACTATGTGCTAATTTGAGTGTGTGTATCTCAATAAAACACATTTAAATTTGTTTGTATTTTAATGTGACCAAATAGGATAAAGTTCCTTTTGGAAGATTCTGTACGTTTCTCTGCTGATTTACTTCTATCGCAGACATCTGAACTGCTTTTTATTTATCCTTCTGGCAGGACAACAGATGAATCTCCAACGGCTGCAGAAGACAATGAAAGTGAAAAATGTCTAACTTCAGAAGCATCAACAAGCTGCTGTGATCAGCTTCAGGAAACTGACAGTCTGACAGGAGCAAAAGCTGAGGATGGGGAAGAGGTTCTGGATGAGCCTGGAGATGATTCTCTTTTGACAAGAGATAATATGTCAAAGGACAATGAAGGACAAGTCAGTGAGGAGGACAATGCAAACAGCAGGACAAATAGTGACATTTGGAATGAGATTGAGGATGTTGTTTGTGAAGTGATTGAGGATGAGGAGAGTGAGCAGTCTGCGAGGAAAGCTTCTCCAGTGGCAGATGTCGAAGAAGATGGAGAAGCGGAGGATGAAGACGTGATGAACAAGACGTCTCCAGTGTTATCACTGGAGCCAAATGAAGAGAAAACTTCAGATGAAGAGAGAAACGAGTTAAATCAAGAAGCTCAGCATCAAAACAGAGAAGATGTGGTTTCCGAAGAAACAGAAAAGGAGAAGGAAGACGCAGACAGAGCAGAAAGCAGAACACAACTGAGCGCCGATAAACAGCCAGTGATCTTGTCTGATATTAGGGACTCAAAGGAAGAAAGTAATCCTGCAAACAGCAGTGGGAGCCCAGGAGGCGTTGGGAGGAAGCTGGTCGTCTCCAAGCAGCCTAAGGTTTATCAGGTCAAAGCGGTGCCGGTCGTTCCCCCGAAGCCTCAACACTGCAAAATCACCGCGCTGACCCTCCGTCAGCAGCAGCAAGAAAGAGAGAGGAGAGACAACACTCTGAAGGAGCGGGACGGAGACGGGGACAGCGAGACCGCCGAGAAAAAGGACAGGGCGTCGATGCTCAGAGAGAAGAGGAGGGACGGCCTGGACGCGGCGGTGAGGGACGCGAAGAGGAACAGCCCGCTCAGCATGTGCTTCGACGAGGCGGTGGCCATCGCAACGCTGAGGCGGGAGAAAGAGCGAGGAAGAGAAGGAGAGGTTGACCCAGAGGGATTGGGAAAATGAAGGGCAGTAGCTGGGTCTCCATTACAGATGTGTGCAAAACGTTGCCCACATTCCGCTTGTGTGGAAAGAAACAAAATTTTACAATTGCGACATTTTCATTAAATAACAAATGTAATTGAAATCATGTGAATACGTTTGTTCACGCAATAAGACCTTAAGAGCAGTTACGTGATGTAAACAGTTATTTGAGATCATGTTCATAACTCAGCCACTAGCGCTCACTGCCTTCAGAAGAGACGTCAGCGTCTTATTCAGGCGTTGGAGCGACAAGTCCCTTATATTTGGGCACGGCTACGTATGCAGCTTTTTGGGGAAATTGTAGTTTCAGATTTTAGCTACAGATTCAATAAGTCTGAATGACAAACTCATCTTTTTATAAACTGTGAGAGCTCTGTTCGAGCCAGCTGGACATTGTCAGAATAAAACAAACCTTTATCCTCCTATCACTTCCTGTCATCTTCTTCGCCATTTCCGACAGCAGTAAGATCCAGCTGTCGATCCATGATCCCTGTGATACGAAAAAATGTATTCCATGGCAGTTTTTTAAATACATCCATTTTGATATGACTGAAAAACCACCTGATCCTAGCACAAAAATGTGAGATTTTTTCAAGTTTGCTGTGTTTCCATGAACCGGATTTTAAAAATTCCAATTTGCCCAAATTTACTATCAATTTACTTTCATCTCCTTCACAGCTAGTGAAGGAGATGCTTAATATTCAGCTCACAATGTTCACAAGGCTCTCTGCCCAGGCGAAAGTAAAACTTTATCATTGTTTTATTTCGTGATTGCTGACATTTTTGTCATTGTTGTTACTATTTACTTTTATTGGATTACAAGCATCATAGTAGCTTTGTTGTTCTTATTAAAAGAAAAACATTTTACAAAGTCACACATCACTCTCTGCAGTTATAGGCTACCCTGATAAAGATGTGTAAAAAGCTACCACCATATGTTTTAGTGGTAAAAATCTTGACTCAACTCATTTTTCAGTGCGCCCAAACATCTGTCAGTGGCCTCCTCACTGGAAAGATAAATGTGGATTCCAGCTGTTTTACACTTTTTAATTATTGCTCTGCCCCCTATGGGCAAGTTGCAACGAGAAGCTACTTATTTTCTCATTTGTATATCAACTTCCCTAACTTTAATGATATATTTCCTCCTCTTTCCCATTTAGAAAAACGGCTAAAAGAAATCGGCCTCTGTGCCACGTTACACTTCCACCCCAGAACTAGGAACCACTTAAAAATATAGAGACTAAATTAAAAAAATGGTTCAGCTTCATTTAGGTCACCATAATTGTGAATAACTAACATGGGAGTTTTCATTCCCACTGAATAAATGTGGTAAAGTTAAAAGTGTATTTTTCTATTTTTCTTCATTTTCAATGGTGAGATTGTGGAACTGAAATGAAAGATTATAACTTAATTTAAGGCTTTAATCTGTACCAGAGTTTTCTAATTTTAATTTTGCATTCGTCAGACACAAATGCAATAAGACACATTTAAAATAAAAGGCGAGATTCAGTTTGCTATAACTAAGTTGAGGAGATCATTGTAACTTAATTACAGGCCGTAATAATTCTGCCTGGAAATATTCTAAATAAAACATAAAAAATGCAAACATTGAGGTGGAACAAAGTATTTAGTGCTGCTCCAACATCACACATTATACAGATAAACAGCCTTTATATTCTTCATCTCTGATGTGTGATGGTTGTATTAAAAAAACCATTTCACTTTGTTTACCTGCATTTTAAGTCTCAAGATTTGAAGATTAGTTTTGAAAGTGGCTCCATAGCACTTACTGTTTGCACTTATCTTTGGGTCAGTTGTTTCTATGCAAAGGTTATGTACATAAATAGTTTATCTGAAATTGATTGACATGTCTGGTTTGAGGCATTTGAATAAAGAGCATTGTGAATTAATTAAGTGTTTGATGCATTATGTTCTTTTTAGAAAACACTAGACGTTATTACCTTGTATTGGAAACCACATGGACGTTTAGATATGTAGACATTCACGCATGCCTAATAAAGAGATAATTTTAGGTCAACGATGCTATGAAGTACAGCGATGGATTGCAACATTTCGCTTATATTAGAGGCTTTACGGTTATCGATGTCTACCTCACCTCCGGCTTCGAATTTACCGGAAGTAAATCAAAATAAAACAGATGGGACGCTGATTCTCTTCTTCGCAGGAAGCCAAAACTTCACTCCTGTTGAGTTTTTAAAACTCTTCCATCGGGATGTCTTTTCCCTCAGCTTTCAGTACTCAGGTGGCCGCCATCATGGATGTGCTGGCCAAAGCTGCGGTAGCAGAAATAACGATGCTGGTGGAGGAGGGGAGCGTGGCTCTGCGGCTGGAGGTGAGCAGGAGGGACAGCGAGATCCAGGAGCTCCGGAATAACTTGAAGAGGACGGAGGCTGAGCTCCGGAAAGCTCAGGAAGCGGCTGCAAGGCGAACTACAGCCGAGAAACAGGTGCAGACCGCAGCAGCAGCGGGTCAGGAACCGTGGAGAGGTGAGGGAAGGAGACACCAAACTGCATTCAAAATGTCTTCAATTCAGACTAATAACTGATAAACAAGATCTTCTTAACTTCTACCTTAGAAGTACATTAGGTAAAATAATTGTTTTGACTTCCCGTTAAATTCGTCTAAAGCTACATCGTGTTTAATTATTTTAATAATTACACATATCGAAGATTAAAGGTGAAACTCTTCTTGTTGTCCGTCTCTCGTTTATATATGTGAGATGCTTGAGGAAGTTCTTGCATAATTGATGATAAAACATGTGGTGGATTCAGTGTTGTTGAGCTGGGCAGGCACTGTTGCTGCAAAGCCACAATAACACATTTAACAGGTTGATATTTATATTCCCAGAAGTTATTGCAATAAAAGATAATATAATTGTTTTCACACTATTGTCAAGTAATATAATGGTAATGGCATAATAATGCAATGACACATTCTCAAAGATCAAGTAAACTTGAAATTCTAATGGTCGTCTAATACTGGCACTGGAAGTCATTTTGAATATCCAAAATTAATAAACAAACAACAGAAACAACAAATACAATCAATTTTAAAGTTTCTTTAAGCAAAAATTGCTGTTAAAAATGACTAGTTGAGACCAAAATACCAGCCTGAGAGAAAAATTAACTCAATAATCATGTTCATTTATCATGCGATTGTTTTATTGCTTATTACTACAGGCTTATGCAAAGCATTCCCTAAACATGACACTTCCACCAATGTACTTTACAGTTGGTATACGGATAAAAACAGATTTCAGCAAAAAATCTAATCTGAGCATGAAGACCTGCTGTGTGAATGTAGGCGAAGTTTCTACTGGACTTATTGTTTTGAACATTTCCAGATTGTAAGCACATCATGCTATTGTTTTCTTTTGGCAGCAGATAAGGAGAAGCTTACAGAAATTGACGGGGATTATCCTGAACTAAAAACTACTGATTCATTCTGTGAGACTCGCATCATTCCCGATGTGAAGCAAGAGCCAGAAGGTGAACTTCAGTTCGATGAAACAACCGAGCATGCAGCAACGGACGCACCGGATCGAGGCGACCCCTTCTGGCCAGCTTGTGGAGTGTTTGAGAAAAGCTCTGTTGCAGTTCAGGAGCAATCACAGATGTTTCCATCTTATGACATGCAAAGTACGTATTTACCTTCAGGAAAGGAAGGAGAAGATGTTTGCTTTAATGTACCGGTGAAAGAAGAGCTCTCTGTGCTTGTTGAGTCTGTTTATAAAGACGATTTACTTCCTGGTGTTGTTCGGGATGATTGTATGGAGTCTGGAGGGCCGTCAGCAGCTTCACTTTATACACAGGCAGAATCCTCTGAATCAAATAAAGATATTATCATCAGGAAAGTTAACTGCAGACCAAAAAGGCTTATGACCGTGTGGCGAGGGAATCAGAGCGTCTACATTTGCTTGGTGTGCAACAAGAGTTTCCTCCGCTTGTCTCAGCTGGAGGAGCACAAGAGCACCCACCAGGCCTCCAAACCTTTCAGGTGCCTTGAATGTGGGAAGTCGTTCACACAGAAGACCCGGCTGAAGACACACCAGCGGGTCCACACGGGGGAGAGGCCGTTCAGCTGCAACATTTGCGGGAAGAAGTTCTCCAGGCAGGACAACTGCCTGAGACACGAGCGCTTCCACAGCGGGCTGAAGCCTTTCAGCTGCAGGCAGTGCGGGAAGAGCTTCACCGTGCTGGGAAACCTCAAAATCCACCAGGTGACCCACCTGCGCGGACGTTAGCACCAGTAGTGTTGCAACCGTTGTAATAATCCACAACAAGGCAAAAATGTGATTCAGATTAAGGCATTGATAATAAACCTCCAGCCGTCTAAGAAATATGTTTGGATGTTGAGCAAAATGCTGATTTATTTTAGGTAAAAGGGATTTTTAAAATGTTTGTCTTGTGTTTAAAGCAAATCTAATAAATGCAAATGTTTTGTCTTGATGTCACCTATTAATGGCTTTAAATTTACACGTATTTAAATAAAATAAAATTTTGTGCTTCGTACAACTTTTTCCTTTGTGTTTTCTTTACTCAGTATAGACTTTCTTTTCTGACTTTTTTCTCTTTAATATTTATTATCAGTTACATGTTTGGGTGTTTCTGCTGAGTTGCATCAATCATGGCAGTGTGTTTTATTCAAACTTATGTAAGAATAAAATGGGAAAGATGTGAAATCACCATCTTTTTTAAAGTGGTAATATTAAAATTTAATGCAAAGCAGAATTTTTAAGTTTTATTCTTTGATATTTGTCAAAATTATCAATTTAAAAAATACCTGAACTTTATCATTCTTTGTAGAATAAATCTTTTTGAATTGAATTTAAGAAATTACATGGAAATTGAATAAACTTTTATATTATAGTTAATTTATCCTACCCATAACTACAAATGAGTTACTTACAATGATTTGAAAGTATCTAAAAAAATACTGGATAATTGCTTCCTATCTACACTTTTAAATAATAGTTTGTAAATGAAACCAGAGAAAAAATAAGATTATGGATTAAGACAGAAAATAGGAGCATAAAATCTGTTGAAATTCTCATGAAGTGCTTTATAAGTTTTATCTTTTGTAGTTGACTGGATATCAACTTTAATCACATATAATTACATATTTTATCTCTATTTTTGTGGAATTTTAAAACAAAAATATTGATTCAAAATCAAATCATTTTAATTAAAAACAAGATGCCGTGCTGCGATTGGTCATTACAATTTTGGGATGCTCTGGGATTGGTTGCTAAGGTGATGGCGTTTTAACGATTCCTGGCCTAAGGTAGCTCAGAAGAATCCGCGCCTTTCTTACACGTTTTACGGTACTTTTTATGTCATCACTTCCGTAAAACGAGGGCTTGCGTTGTTTATGTCTTCTTACGGCACCAATTAACTGTTGCTAGCTTAAAATCTGGCTTCACAAACACCACAAACAGAGCAAATGGAAAGAGATGCAGCGTGTGAGCGCTCAGCGGGCCTAACTAACTGTCTGTTACCGCCAGCAGGAGACCCCACGGTTCCTCCACTCTCAGGGTTTTTTTAAAGTTTAGACTAATTTTTCAGGGACTGGCTGGTTCATCATGTTGAACGGCGTGGCTCTGCGCTCCCAGATCGCCTCCGTGGTTGATGCCCTGGCCAAAGCAGCTGTGGCGGAGATCTTTAAAGTTGTGGAGGACGGCATGGTGGTGCTGCGGCTGGAGATGTGCCAGCGGGAGGACGAGATCGAGAGGCTGAAGAGCAGCATGGAGGTCCTGCATGGAGAGCTGCGGGCGGCGCGGCAGGCGGAGAGCCACCGGCTGGAGCACCGAGGAGGAGACGGTGAGCTGCAGAAGAAAAAAACAACCCAAAACAAAAACACTAAGATGTCCGCTACAGACAGAAACACAATCACAAACACATTACAGAGCTGCGAAATGATTTATAAATAAGCTACAATCAAGTTGAAACGAAGCATTCTCCGTTTTTATTTACATTTCTGGGTCAAGATGTTCTCGTTTCACCGAGTGTCCCATTAATTTTAAAAGCTTCCATGTATTTCCTTTGGATTACATAGAATTGAGGAATTGCACATTCTTCTTTGCAAAAACAGCATCTGTGAGCCGCAGTTTGGAAGTCTTGCCTCGGATTCTCATTCGGATTGAGGCCTGGACTTTGACTATGCCATTCTAGCACTCAGATGCTTTGATCCATAGTTTCTCTGACTGTATTGTTATGGTCATCATGCTTTATCAAATAAAGAAGTGTTATTTTTATTATTTATCTGCACATAGTAACTGCATTTAAGCATATCTTCCTATTTATTGATACTACTTTCATTGAGAAAACACTGAAGAAAAAAATGTAAAAATAATAATTCCAACAATATGGACAGCTTTAATGGTTTTAGACATCATTAATTAGATATGAATCAAAATTTTATCATCTGAAATCTATCACAATAAATGATAAACGATACGATAAATGCCCACTTCTAAAAACCATGGCAGCGAAGAATACACCAGGTTAATTGTTGCACCATTATCATCAAAATATGGTGCAAAACTCATCATATAATTGGAATAAACCAGGTTATTCCAACATATAACTCAAATTCTGACTAGACCAGGAATGAGGATATTTGTTTTGTAGGGGTGCAAAATTCCTAAAACTCACAAGATGATACCAATTTTATGAGAAAAAGACTGCATGAGATTTTAATATTACTGTCAAGAAAACTTCAAGGACCAAATTTATGCTCCAAAAAGCATTTATTCGGCATTTTCTTAGATTTCGCAACAAATTTAACATCCTGATCCTTCATTTTCTGATTTATTTTCATCTTTTCAGACCATGGTCTACTGTATGACCAGTTGCAACTGATAGAGTGTTGTGATTTTTTTAATATAGCTTTACATACCGTTAAAAATCCATCCAGCAGTTGCTATAGCAATGCTTTCTACCTCTTTTTGCATCTAAACACCTTAGAATACTCTCACATTTATCGTGTCTTGTCTGTCACTCTGTTGCACTTGGAAACCCAAAATGCTGCCAAACTAATGATTTAAGTTCTGTTCAAACGTCTTCTGGTAAAGTCCAAGTGGCTGCATGAGATAGCATTTATTTCGTGATGTTTTAATATCGCAAGATCTTGTTACACCATCATTATTTTGCATCGTCATCATCCAGCTAACGTGAATTTTAATAAAGATTCTTGTCTTTTCCACAGAAAGTCAGAGGGGTGTTGGAGATGAGAAGATCTTGGTTGAGAAGCTTCCCTCTGTTGAAAACCACAGCATGTCATCTGTACCTGAAGCACAAAATAAAGGTGAACTTGTGAAAGAGGGAAATGAGGACAGCAGAGGACAGATGGACAGGCCAGTTGAAGGGTCTCTGTATAGAGGTGGGCAGTGGAGGTCAGGGGTAACGAAGGAGGCTGGAGGCAGCAGCTCTGAATACTTAACTCTGGGTCAAAACTCCTTGTCGTGTCTCTCCGAGCCTTCGTTGGATGGCGGGCTCGTTCTGTCCTGCAGCAGCTCTGGCGGGTTTCCACAGAGCCCCTTCAGCCGCGGCCTGCTGGGCTACAACCAGTACAGGAACACGGTGCGCAGGCGGACGGTGAAGAGGCTGATGTTCAAGAAAGGTTTCATCTGTCCGTACTGCGGCAAGTGCTTCGAGCGAGCCGGACACCTGGAGAGACACAAGAGGATTCACACGGGCGAGAAACCGTATCGCTGCGAGATCTGCGGGCGGCGGTTCAACCAGAAGTGCAGCCTTAAGGAGCACATGAAGATTCACAGAAGAGGCAAGTATAACTGTGCTTTGAACTCAAGTAAATTTTCTTTGTTAGTTCCTTTTTACCCAGTAAGGGGTATAACAGGCATTTGAAACAAACAAACAAACAATGCAATCACAGCCGAGTTACACAAAGTGCTGTTTTACCACTAGTTTCATGTTGCAGCTATTATTTTCTCTAAACTGGTTTCACAAACAATTACAACAGTTAGAAGCCACTTTGATTTTCCACAGCCAAATTCAATTCAAATTCAAAAATACTTTATTAATCCTAAAAGGAAATTAAAGATAAGCCACAGGGTTAACAGAAAACCATGTAATAATGTAATTTTAAATCTCTCTGTGGTTGTGATTACCTCTCAGTTCACTCACTCCTCTTATCTTGAGCTTTAGCATCTCGACCACCGAAATCTGCATCAGGTGTTGGGATAAAAGGCAGTGAAAGTACATCCAGTTGGCTAAATACGTCATTTGCATACATAGTTTTAACGTGAAATATATTTGCCTATGAAATATTGCATCATTTGCCTTTGAGAGATCGCCATGATGACTGTGATTTGACACACTGGACAGCTCTCTCTTCCAATAAATGTTTGATATTTGCTCAGTTGCAAACTGAGTTTCAAAGGAGGATTGCAGTTTATTAACGTAGATGACAAGATTTGTCTGATTGTTTATGTTTTTGAACTTGCGAATGCTCTGTATAAGGCTGACAGCGTTTCTAAAGGACACTGGAATTAGAAGCACCACTTTGGACAAAGTTTTGAAATCAGGGAACATTTCTCCAAGTCCAGGAAAACTACGTTATTCTAACCTAAAAACTTTAAATCAAAGAAAGTTTTTTCAAAATTGCCGTTTCCATTGGCTAATCTAATTTCGTAATTCCAGTTTGTGTAACTTCATGGTCAGTGGAAACACAGCTACTGTCTCTCATCATCTTTGTTTTAACATCCCCAGTTGCAATAAATGATGTAAACACATAGGCCATTTCTCAGAGCTGTTTATCACTCTATCAACACAGTTTCATATTTTATCAATATTTATAAATCCTCCTTAGTGCTGGATGATATGGCTGAGAAACGTATCATGATAAAAGCCTTTCTTGTTTCTGTTTTAAAGATCTGAAATACTGCTACGATTGTGGTTGACCCTGTTTTATCCACAGTTTTTTTTCCATCCAAATAAAGAGCCTGATTTGTCTTAAACTGCTGCTGCGCAAGTTACTCAACAGGTTGTTGCTAGATAACCAAAGGATTTGTGAGTTTCTCGGGAGCCAAAAAGAGAGTGAGTTAGTTGATGCCAGCAATCTTGCTGAGGTTGAGCGGCGACAGACTTTCCTCTGCCTACATCTCCCAGAATGCTTTGCGGTTTGGGCTGGGAGTTCAGTAGGTATTCTAAATATTGAGCCGATTGTCTGCCACATTATATAATGTTTTTGATTTATTTGTTCAGTCCTAATCCTGCTACAGATGGTAGCTCATTTTTCAAGCATCATCCAGACGTTGAGCTGTTGTTTCTAAACCCGTCTGCGTTGCCATAGTTTGTCTCCCTGCGCTGTGGCCCCTGCAGAAACTCAGTTTTCACCAGTGGGAGGATCAAACATATAGAGGCCCTTCAAAATGATGTAATGATGTGGCTTTGTGTTGGCTCTGTGGCCGCGGAAAAACCAACCGGTTCTTTGCTGGGTTGTTTGTGTAGAACCAGTTATCACCAGCTCGGCTCGCTCTGGAAACACTTTAGTAGAAAAAAACAAAGTCAAATCTTCCCTCACTGGAAGACTGAAGGAGTTTGTGCAATAACTGGATGTTTTGGGTTTTTTTTCAGTTTCATTTTCCTCTGATTTTGAAGCAAACTGTCACGTTACAGTGAGAGCTCACTCAGGCAGTTTCCTCTTTGATATGAGGAATAAGATTTCATTAAAAAAATAAAGAGCCTGATTTACTGCATTAGGGAGGATTGCGTATTTGCATATGGCTGGTTCACTGAACCTCTGCCAGCATGCTGCATTTATATTCAACTGGAAAACTGAGACTTTCCTTTCTGTCTGAAGCACATTTAAGATATGGAGTAGTTCTAACTTGCCTCCTAATGTTAGACTCCAGACAAATTACCTATGGTGTCGCTTTTGTCTAGTCTAGGCTGGTCTAAATATTTTAGTGTTTAGGTGAAAGTCTCTGACTTTGACTCATAATATGCAGCATCTGGTAGATTTTCCTCAGACGAAATTGCAAACCTTTCCTTTCCTGTCACTTTTATGTTTTTATTTTAAGATGGTGTTTGTTGTGAAGATATATATATGAAGATATATATATATATATGAAGATATATATATATATATATATATATATATATATAAAAATATATATCTTCTCTCAGTTGTGTTGTGAAGTTTCTAAGTTCAGTTTAGGAGTCAGAAATCCTTCACAGTTCAGTACATTTTTAAAAATGAGGATTGTACAAGTTTTACATGTTAAAATCATTTAATTAAGATTTTTCTGAACCACCAAATATGTAAAAATGAATTCATATGCAGCCCACATGGACAAACATCTCTCGTTCTGCTAAGCCTGTATATTTTCAGACCAGACTCAAGTTGCCTCTGCAGTGTTTCCCAGAGGGTTTGTCGTTTTTCCAAGGTGCAGCCTTAAGCAAATATTGTTTTGTTTCTTATCATGAGGAGGTGGGGATCTCCCGTAGGACTCGCCATGTCGTACGTTTATCATGACCTGTTGGATCAATGCTTATTTGCATTGGCTTACTTTAACTGTTAACCCGTTAAGTGTGTTTAACATTTTACATACGTTTTTTTTCTCTTGTAGTAGATGACTTTAGAATCTGAAGTCCTCTCAATAATTACATTAGCTTTAATCATTTTCTGTTGTCAGTTTTGTAGAGCTGCACCTGAATATTTTTGCAATCAATCAAGATATCCAAAAAATCATTCAATAAAAGGCACAGTCAGTCATTTTATTAACTTTATAAGTGTTAGTAAAAGCTTTGATTTTTTTTTTTTTTTTGTGCTTCAGGTCTTCAGGTGAGACCAGGAGAGGTCCAGATGAGCCAACAAATCCCAATCCCACAGGTGAATCCATGTATGGAACAGCATCGGCCTGAAGAGGTTAGCCAGGTGAAGGCCGTTAATAACCAAACAAAGTCTGAAGAAGTTCTGCCATCATCCGTTCAGGTAAAATCTGAGCCGGTCGAGGAAAACATTACACAACCGCAGCTGCATGTGGAAAACAGAGCTGACAACATGAGTGAAAACGTAACATCGGTGGATCAAGGCAGCCAACTGTGGGCATCCAGGTTACAGAACAATCCGACAGAGTTTCTAAACAGCTCATCGCAGAACATGTCTTCCTTCCCTGCCATTACTCAGTTACTCCAGCCACCAGAGGAAACTTCTTATAGCAACTTTTCTGTCCGAGGAAAAATGTACGGGCAGCTGAAAACCTCCACCGTCCCTCAGACGCCTTATGGGTGTTCAGGGTCGGTCATCATCTCCAGTAACCCTGACTTGCAAGACGCGACAGAGGCCTCGAACCACCTGAGAGAGAGGAAAAACCGGCCGTTTCGAGTTCTGAAACCAAAGAAATGCTTTGTCTGCACCTACTGCGGGAAGGTGTTTGAGCGAGCCGGACACTTGGAGAGACACCTGCGGATTCACACTGGGGAGAAACCGTACGGCTGCCATATCTGCGGGAGGTGCTTCAACCAGAAGAGCAGCCTTAAAGGTCACATGAAGACTCACAGAAACGGTAAGATTTTAACAAATTGGACGCAACTGAAGGTTTTCTTCTCTAAGAATAAACTTTTTTTTTTAATCGAGAATGTATTGTTTTTGTTTATTAGAAATTCTAATGTTTTCTAGAACTATTTCTAGGCCTGTCATGACGACAAATTTTACTGAACATCAAACTGTCCCAGAAGTTATTGCGAAAAACAATAACATTGTTGTGTTGAGACCATTTTCAAGTAATATAATGGAAAAGGAATAATGATGCATTCAAATACACTATTTGAATGCATCAAATAATGTATCTATGTGGAGTGTTGGACCCGCTCGATGCATCAAACGGTTCAAAATGCGCCACAATGGGTCCTCGACACGCCTCCACATAGACTTTGAATGTAAAGCTCTCAAAACGCGTCTGGTGTGAACGCACCGTTAGAATTAGGTTTGGAAGGAGGGTTGGGGTTGGGGTATGAATTTTCAATTTATATTTATTATTGAAACTATAGGTGGATGTGATCAAAAGAGTTGATTTTCTCAAGAAAGCAAATAAAATGGACACAACAGCGATGAGGACCGATCATCGATGATGGACCTGGACTATGAAGAGTTTTATATGTAATAATAATCATTTTAATTTTAGCCTGGATTAAACTGGGTCTCAGCAAAGAGGAAAAAGAAAAGAAATCTGATTAAAGTTTTTAAAGTATTTTTCTTTTAAATTCTCACATCTGCATTTTTGAAACATTTGAGGGATTTTTTTACTGTTCTCTTTGGTGGTAAAGATACTCAGTAGTCCAGCCTAGAAGTAATAAATGCATGGACTAGTTTCCCTGCAGGACTCTGCGGGGAATCATGGTTCTAATTTTGGCAATAGTGCGCAGGTGCAAGAAAGATGTCCTAGAAACCTGTTTAATGTTGGATTTAAAGGACATGTCCTGGCCAAAGGTGACACCAAAGCTCTTTACACGATGAAAAACACTGGCAGGTTTACTTGCTGGCAACTAAAATTTGAAAATTAAAAAAAAAAAAAAGAATCCTATTATGGGAATTAAAAACTCAGTCATGGACAATTGTCCTTCTCTAGAGCAGCTAAAATAATATGCTACAAAGGGTTTGCATGTCCACTTTTATGGTTATTTTATGCATGTTCTGTATTGGGATATTTTTGTGTTTTGAAGTAAAAATAACCAAGCATTATTCAAAAAACAAAACACCATAATTCACAAGATGGTACACATAGTTCTATTAAAAGAAGCAAAAACAACAAAAACATCAACAAAAGAAAACATTTGCACAAGAAATAACAGATCAATAAACACAAACAGAATAAAATACCAGTTAGGCGTGTGAGACATGTTGAAATTTACTGTGAGAAAAGTTTACAAACCCAGATAAAAGTACACTTTTCTGTTTTTAAAAAAAATCCAGAACATGTTGACATGATTTGATGCTAATTTTTTTTTTAATATATTTTTTATCATAAAGGGACGACGACAGACTTGCTGGAGGCCCATCACCTGATGTTCTCGGTGTCCGACAATCAGCTGATGGAGAGTTACATGGAAACCAGTAACGGACCGACAGCTGCGGAGGAGCCGTTTCCCGCCCCGGCGTACGCTCACTCCATTAAAGAGGAGCCGCTGGCGGTGAAGCTGGAGCCCAGCGACGAGAACTTCCTCTCCGTGTCTCAGGTGGGGACGGACAACAGAGCCACTGCAGCAGACAAAAGTTTACTGTGGACGTCTGCTGTGGAGGAAAACATCGACAGCCCAGATCAACCAGTCTGTGTCCTTTTACAAGATGTGAAGTACCACCTCAGTTCTCCTGCAGGGGGAGCCAGTGAGCAGCAGGGCTTCACCTCAAAGGATTTGGCTTTTATAGACAACAAAGCAAAGGAAGATCCGTTTTCAGCTGTGGGATTGCAGCAAAGGACTTCAAATCTAAGTCACAATCCGGCTGGAAGGGATTTCTGCTCGGAGAGCAGCAACGGCGTGAACCAAGATGGCGTCTACGAGTTTACCCTGAGAGCATCTGACAGCTTCGAGGAGAGCTGCAGCGCAGATCCCGCCAGACAGAACTACATCTGCTCCAGCTGTGGGCAAAGCTTTGACAGTTTCCATATTTTCCAGGAGCATCAGTGTGAGAAACTCCCAGAGCAGCCGTTAAGCTGCGAGATGTGTGGAAAAACTTTCAACCAGCTGAGCATCCTGAAGCTGCACCTTAAGCTACATGCTAAATAAATACAGCGGTTTTGTATTTGGTACATTTTCACTGTCTTTCACCATTTTTATCTGCAAGAAAAAAAGATAAAACATTAATTTCACTTGTATTAGCCACATTTTGTCACTTTAACTGTATTTTTTTAGAAAGAAAAATCAAAGAAAACAAAGAATTATTATCCTTTGTTATTATTATAACAAAGGATATTATCCTGTTTACCAACATCATTTCTGTTTTTTGTCTGTTCTTGTCTTTTGGTAAAATTAAGAAAAAAATCTGTTCATTTACAAGAAACATTCTGGAAATGTAGAGCTTTGGTGAAACAAAATCAGATTTGAATCATCTGCTTATTACTTGAGACCATATTCCTAAAATAATTATAAAAAAATAATTATTTCCTGAAATATGAGCCCATTGCACAGCTGTGACAAAAAGAAAGTACACTTTCTCTCAACTATAGAACTTCATGTCAAAGGGCATAATAAAAAGTTTAATCCCCCAACCCCTCTATTTATGTACCTTAAGTTTATCTATCATACAACCTGAAGTTTACAAAAACATTTTCAGTGTTCTGTTTAAAACAAAGATGAAGCCAAAATAAAAATGAAAAAATCTTAATGTAGAAACTAAACAAAGTTAAAGACAAGTGGTGCTAATCGACTACACCTGATTGCTTGGTTTACAGCAAGTGCTTGGCAGTTTGCTGCTCTGTAATTTTGTGTGTGTGTGTGTTAATACAGTGTGAGGCAGGAAAGACATCAGTAAGGACCTTTGAGAGGCAATTGTTGCTTGGAAAGTTGTATTTGATCAATCTGGAGAGAACATGATTATTTACATCTGCAAGTCTTCCCAGGAGTGGACATCCCTGCAGAATCACCCACAAGTCTAAATGTTCAATGATCAAAGAAATCCAATTACAGACCAGTTTCAGTGTTCATTATTAAAGTTTATTACAGTTCAGTTAGAAACCGACTAAATTAAGCTTTCTTCTTTGAGAGAAAACAACTTTCTGTGTATTCCAGCTTCCTCCCACTGTCCAAAAACACAACTGTTAGTTTAACTGGTGTCTTTAAGGGTTCGTTCACACCAGTCCTGTTTAGGCCTCTAATCAAATTCTAGTTCGTTTGCTTAGAAAGTCTAGTTTGTTTGTGGAGGTGTTGATTCTTATCCACCTAAAAATCTAGGTCTCTGTTCGGTTGAAGTGAACTCTGGTGCAGTTCAAATGAATATGTGAACGCCAAGCAGACCGGAGCCTGCTCCAAAAGCACAAAGCGAACAACAGTGCAGAGCATTCTGGGTAAATACAGTCAAAACAAACATGAGAGTTGAGCGCTAGAGACAAAGACAAACGAGAAATCATTCAACCTCTAAAATCTGACGCTACTCCATTTTGACCTTTTCTAAAAAAGGAAGTTGCAGTCAGTGTTTTCTTCAGAGGTTTTTGCGTTGTTTCCTTCAGGTGTTCTAGGTGTAGCGCCTCTAGAGGTGAAGAGAAGAACAGGTTCTCTTAGGGTTTGGTTTGTTTGACAGTGCAGTGTGAAAGCAAACCACATCAGCTGAAAATGTAACAAATGGTGCAACTTTGGCCCCCAATCAAAACACCCTAAATTACAGTTATGTGTGAGTGTGTGCATTTTTTCTACACTTTTGGCTTCATTTTTGTTTATTAAATATTAACAATACAGAATGTATGTTATTGTTAGTTTAGGTTATATTTAAACTATTTTCATACATGAAACTAACCGGATTGTCCTGATATTTAAAACTTTGGGAGTGTGTAATTTAATTTACATATTAACTTGGCATCCTTAGTGAAATCAAATCAGTGTTTGCATTGTTGAAAACACAGTGAAGCCCATTTCTGGTGAATCAGATTTCAGGTTTTTCCATATTTTAACTGGTGTTGAAATAAGTATTTATATTATAAACTTTTAAGGTAAAAAAAAAAAAATGCTATTCAAGTTACCTTCTGGTGAAAGTCTGTCCAACTAAGAAAAGCAGACAATCCTATTTGTCTTACTTTATTCAGTAAATATGTACCAAGGCTGCTAAATTCGTTTCCATGGAAACATCATGTAACCTGTAATAATAGAAAAGTAAGATTATGTTTTAAGGCTACAATCAATGTGAAAATGAAGACTAAATGCTGTTTTTGAACTGTTTTGTATGCATATGGCATGAGTACAGCATTATATTTACACTTTGCACATTTAGATGGACGATTAATGTTTTCTCACCAGAATTCTGATTTTAATTTCAGAATTATGAAATTAATTCTGTCAGAATTCTGTCAAAAAAGTCAGAATTTTGAGATTAGAGCCAAACTTTGATCAAACAAACAAAATTTTACCTGACTGATATGAAAGATTTTACTCTTTTTTGTTATGGTTTGTACCAGGTGACAGTCAATGTTGTTATTTTCTGGTAAAATAAAGGTACAAAAATGATTTAAATAGCAACGGGTTCCATAGTCTGCCTCTTTAGTGTTATCTCTTATAACTAATGCTTCCTCATTTTTTACTTTATATTTTGTAAACATCTGATCACATCAGTTACTGTCTATACATGGCAGTGACAATGATAATCATCTGTGTTGGTTGAATATGTTGAGTAAGTATGCTTATGGTAAATTTTATGTCTTTTTGTATTTTTTAAATAAACATCAAATGATTTCTGAAGTCTGTGTGGTTCTATAGGTTTGGACAAATTATTGTTCCTTTCAAATTGAAATAGATTTGAAACCATCAAATCCTTATTGTTCCTTTACTTCCCATTTTTTCTAAACTGAATTTATATAGAATTTATTTTACTTTTTTGCATGTATTTTTTTTGTAATTACAGGGAAACTATTTTTAAAAGTTACATCAAAACATCTAACACTCTTTTCCAAAATTGAGTAATAAAAAGTAAAAGAGCATTTAGATATTTTTCTACATTTTTAGCAGAAAATCAGAGCTAATTTTTAACATGTCTATTTGATCAAAAAAGCTTTAAAACACTTCTAAAACTCTTTTATTCACATTTTCTATTATTTATCATTTTCAAACATTTTTTTATTCAGCTTATCTTTCTTTGATATTAAAATGTGATTAAAGTGAGTCAAAAATATTGCAAAACCAGAATAATTGTGAAATACTTATTCACATTACTGATTCTCAAATGGTTAATGGCATACACACTTCTATACGGCAAATGATGGGAACATGTTCCTTTAGCATTTGAATGCATGGAAAAAATAACGAGGGGAATATATTTATATAAAGAATATATAATATAATATCTTTTAACATACACTGAAAACCCTGAACTCCTTTTAAGCTGATTCAAATACAGGTAAATATAGTATTGGATAGAAAGCAGAATTGTGTCAGGACCCAGCCCTTGGTGTTTACTGTCCCACAAAGAGTTCCCTGACCCTACATTTTGGAACCGCTTATCAAAAAAAGCTTAGATATTGCTCTTTTTCTGGACTGCTGTATCAAGAGTAAACTACAGCGTCGTTAAGTCACGTTAACTGACATAACGTGACTTAAAAGTGGTGAAAACTTCCTTTTCCTCTAGTGGTAAATTTGAGTGCGCTTTTACTCGTGTATTTACGGCAGAGCTCTCCACCACACGGAAGAAAGCTTTAAGCTAGCTGCCACAAACACGCAGGGATGTAAAGCTTGTCTATCACGTCGTCTTATGTTTTGTTTTCAGTAATTTATCGATACATTGTGGAGAAACGGAGCAACTTACACCTTTTTTTTACCCGTTTCCAACATTAAATCTGTGAACATGGCTTCGTGCGTTCCCTTCCAGACACAGTTATCCTCAATAATGGAGGTCCTGGTGAAGGCAGCAGTGGCACAAATCTCCAAGCTGGTGGACGACAAATGCGCCTTCTTGCATCTGGAAATATCCCGCAAACAAAGCGAGAATGAGATGCTGAAGAGGAAGCTGCTGCTGATGGAGAGCAAGAATGCGCAGCTGCAGCGGGGATTCGGTAAGAGACGCTCAGCTGTTTTGTTTCCTTCAATGCATCAGTAGCATCACTTCATTAACCTGTTAAGAGGCATTTTTTTTTGTGTAAAATTACATTTTCTTGAAATATATATGTTTTTGTTCTAAATGTGGCCTAATTCTCATAATAAAGTCACTTCTTTTCATTTAGAAAACTACATGGATCGAGGAACTGAATTAGGAAGAAATGTTTCACATCCCACCAGAAACTTAAAGGTAAGTGTCTCTTTTTATGTTATTAGAAACTTTGATGTTGTTCTTTAGCTAAATACACATGTATAAAGGCTGGAATTAATTAGAAGGGCCAAGACAAAACAAACAAACAAACAAAAAAACCCAATGTGAACAACCTGGATTATTGTAAAGTATTTTAAATTGAGCTCAGTTTATTAAAATCATGTTAAGTTAAGAGTTCCAATTGTAACATATCTCTATATAATAATTCAGTAGGTAGTGGATATAAACAATCTGATTCAGGCTCAGGTTATTAAATAAATAAGCATAGTCTCAAGCATAAAAAAAAAAATTATTTAATCTTCTTAAAACTAGTAATTCACAACAACAACAACAACAATGTATTACAGATGTTTACAGCTTGTTTTGTTGTTGTAGTTTCCTGAGATTGAAGGATCCAGTGTTTCCTTCACAATTAAGGAAGAAAGTCCAGATGAGGCGCTGTGGATCAGTGATTCTGCTGCAGCCATCGGTGAGTACAACTGGTTTTACACAACCACAGCAAAAAATAAAGATAAAAATAATGCTTCAGGCACGCTCACAAAACGTTTTTCACCCAATTTGTTTTGCAAGAAGCTGACATGTGTAAAATGGGCGTTCTTTCTCTTTTTGATGGATGTTCAAACTGCCTCAGAGTGTCCAAAAAGTTACACAATCTGTTTTAAACATTTGCAAATCTGAAAATATATTTGATATATGTAGCATTTTTTAATAACTGAAGTTAGCATAGTTACTTGATGATGCTATAAAATGGCACTATGTTGCTGGAAAACAGAATTTTGCCTCTTTAACTTAATCTTTATTCTCTCTGCAGGCAGAAAGTGCTGACTCATGTCTTGTTTTCCAGGCAATGCTGACCCGTATCCTGCTCAGGAGAGCCAGCACGTCATCCATCCAGATGTTACCAGACTCAAGCCTGCAGAGTTCAGCGGCCCGTTCAGCTCCGTCCAGCCGCCAATCGACATCAGCAGCCTCCAGTTCTCAGTGAAGACAGAGAAGGAGGAGGACCAGCTGCCCTTCAGACAGGACAGATGCCAGCACCGCGTGGGGAAGCAGACTCCCACCGCTGTTGACTATCCCGTGGACGAGCGGGAAAGTCATCTTTGGTCATCGATCATCGAAGGGAATGAAATCGACGCTGGGTTTCCTGATTTCTCCAGTGTGGTGGAGGAATATTCCAGCTCTTTCTCTGAGCATTCGGATGCCACGAACATGGCGTCCAACACCAGTAAGTCGCCCGGCGTCCAGGAGCAGTGCAACGGGGTGTACGGCGGCGAGTATCAGAAGGACGTGCAGCTGTCGCATTTCCAGCCCGGAGTGCAGGACAAGCAGAAGGAGCAGCTGTTCCTGCAGCGGAGCAGCTCCCACGCCGCCCAGCTGGGCCCGCCGCAGGAGGAACGGCAGAGGCAGGCGGGCGCCGAGGACGGAGTGAACGCCACCCAGCCGGCTAATCCCTTCACCACCAGCTGCTTCTACACTCACGCCCCGCAGAAACCCGTCGGCCCTGTTTCCCGCGGCTACGCCTGCTCCCAGTGCGGCAAGTCCTTCAGCCGCCTGCACCAGTTCAAGCTGCACCAGCAGAGCCACAGGAGGAAGCGCACGTTCTGGTGCAGCGTGTGCGGAAAGAGCTTCCAGTGCTCGTCCCACCTCAGCATCCACCACCGGACGCACACGGGGGAGAAGCCGTACGGCTGCGGACAGTGCGGCAAGCGGTTCACGCAGCAGAGCAGCCTGCGGGTGCACCAGCGCACACACAGCGGCGAGCGACCCTACAGCTGCTCGCAGTGCGGGAAGTCCTTCATTATGATGCACCACCTGAAGCGACACAGGATCATCCACACCTACAGCTGAGAACCAAATGAAAGAAGCCAATGAACCACAGTTTGTTTGTTTGTTTGATTGAGCAGAATCCACCTGGGCCTTCGACAGAGTACTAGGGTCATGCTAAAAAATTATTAAAAAAAATACATTTATGTGAATAAATTTATAATATTATGAAAATAAATTCATACAAGAATAAAGTCAAAATAAAACAAGAATAATGTCATAGTATTACGAGACTGAAGACATAATATTGTGACTTTATTATATTATTTTGACTTTAATTTTGTACAGCTTTATTCTATAACATGACTTCATTCTTGGAATCCTGTCTTTATTCTCATTTATTTTATTCTCATAACATGAGTTTATTGTTGTAATGGTGACATTATCATCATGAAGTCAGTATGAGACTTTATACAGAATAAAGTTGTATTTTTATTATTGTGCAATTTTATTCTAGTAATATTATGACCTTTCTCCTATTATTTTGATTTAATTCTCAAAATACTTTGACTTTATTCTCAGATTATTATGCCTTCATTATTTTATTTTATTTTTACCTTAGTATAGGCCTAATACTCTGTCATGGATCTGCTTTTTGTTTTCTGATGATAAAAATGTGACAGTGAGTTGTGTGAGAAATGTCTGAAGCTAGAAATCCCAAAAAAAAAAAAGATGTGGGACCCTCAAACAAAACCTTCCACCTTTGTCTGTTACAGAGAATCTAGAACAGGGACGTCCAAACCTTTTGTCATCGAGTCAGAAGTACTGTTTGCTCTATGAAGAGAAACGCATTTAGTTTTCTAATTTCTTTTGGGCTCCATTGAATAAATTTATTCTCAATTATATGAACAGAATTTGTTTCAACACGTTTGCTTCATTTAGTCAAGTTTATAAGTAAAATAAAAGCTTCAGCAAAGTGAGCTTTTCACTAAAACTCTTACTTCTGCTCATTGTCAAATCTTTGATACAAACACATTAATGCTTTGTGCTGCACTTAACATTTTTTATTGCAAGGAAATTATATCGGTAATAATTTTACACTGATAACAGACAAAAACTTTTAGTTCCTGTCATCCAGTTGTGCTGGACCGGGCAAATTTGTATCATTCTTCAACTGCAGTTGAGGGCCGAATAAAATCGATACAAGGGCCACAATTGGCCCGCAGGCCACACTTTGGACACCCCTGATCTAGAACGTGGTACACACTCCTGCCTGAGAAGCCGGTTTGCTGAAAAAATGAGATTGTATAAAATATTTAGAAGTTTTTTTTTCTTGTTTCAGGTAAAATTTACACAATTAGACTTTCAATAAACCTGATTGGGGTAAGAAAGTTACGAACAAAGGTTCATAATGTTCTGCATTTTTTATTTAGTTCCAACATTCAGTCTTGTTTGGTTGCAGTTTGTCAACCTGCAGAAGTTCTCCTCTTTCTATCAAGATGTGAGAACAAATTTCATCCACATCCCTTCTTTTTTAAAATTCTCCTCCAATTTGATATATATAAAAAAATCTATTTCAATTTGAAGTAAAGAAAACCCTCACCATAATGCTGCCTCCACCGTGTTTTACTGTTTGATGGTGTTCTTTTGTCTTTGTCTTTCTTATGTCTGTGCCAAACCTCTGCTCCATTGGATCAAAACTCACTCCTCCGAAAAGCATAAATAAATAGGAATATTATTGAGAAGCTTCTTTATTTCAGTAACGCAACTCAAACCCTTTACATGAATAGACTTATTTTTGTTTTTAAAGCTTATATTATATCAATTATGATTTTGCACTTAAAGTTAATAAAAACAAAACATTTAAGATTAAAATTAGGCTCCAGACCAATAAAAAACACATTATTAATACATAATTGAAGGCTAAATAAAAACTACTAAGTTTAAAAAGGTACTTTTAATCTGACAAACGAGCCTCATCCTAACATTGATTCTAATTTCTCAGCTGAGTCGTTAACCGACTTTTCAGCAGAGGTGTGTTGATGCACCTGTACCTGCACAGAGACGGTTTTACTCTGTCGTGTGAACAAGCGCCGCATCCTGTTTGTATTTAGACTGACGCGTTGTTCGGTGTTTTATCTCTGTCACACCTGAGCTTTCTGTTCAGACCTCCTGAAGCATCTCTCAGGTTTTAATGCCAGCATACCGATGTCCACAAAATCCCTTTGTTTCACATTAAACAGACCTGAAAAACAGACTGTGTTGACTCTGGATTAAAGAAAAAATGTGTTGACATTTCAAAAATTTTCTGGATTTCTGAAGTGACATTTAATTGGAGGTTCACTGATTGTAGTTTTCTGGCCAATCACTAATCTTTACTTTCTTTTTGATACCATTTTTTTTATAACTGATGTCAGGGGTTAAACTGTGACAATACACCTGAAAGTTACAATCTTATTTTATTGGGAAACACTGGACAATACCTGTGAAATTATACAAACTTGTTTTAACTGCTCATGAGGGAGAACTCTCTTTTTTTGGCAGAAATGTACTCCTTTTTTATATGTTATAGACATAAAAACAGTGGGGAAGCTGATGTTTTTTTAAATGTTTGGGCTAATATTACAACTTCATTGAAGCTTGTAAGAAAAGAACAGCAGAGGGCGCTGTGACCCATCATTTGAATGTTAGAAATGTTTTAGTTGTCCTTTGCCTATTTCTCATCTGACCAAATCTGTGTCATGTTGATCCACAATACTGGATCTTTTCTCTTATTTTATAAACCAAAGCTAAAAAGGTAGGCGTCTGAAAGTAAAGATTTTTTTTTTCCTATAATACTTAGAGCAGCTTAAGAGTCACTTAACTTCCTTTCCTTCACATTCTGAACAGGTGTGCATAATAAAACATTTCTTATTCCCAACTTTGATTCCTGCAAGTAGAAAGTTTTTAATCAGGATTTCAAGCTTTCAGTCAGCCTCAGACATATTTTGCTTTTTGTTTTGTTCATTTCAAATTAAACTCCTCTTTCTTAAAGCGTTGGCAACACTCTGCTTGCCCGACCCCAGAGAGGTTTCTCAGCGCTGCCGGGAACATGTCCTGGTCAGCACTTCCTTCTTTTGCAGACGTTATCTAAACAAGTTGTAAAATAAATGAAGCAGCTGCCATTGTGATGTGAGCGCAAAGGATTCAGAGGAACGAAGAAACACTCTTGGAAAAACTGCTGCAGATTTACAACGCAGTGGAAAAAGTAGATTTCTATTTTTTGTTGTTTTGTCACTCTTGAATATTTCAAATTATAAGGTATATTTTAAAAGGTGTGTAAAATACTAACAACTTTGCAAATTACTGCTGGCAGATTATTTCACTTACAACTAATACTTTTTCATGAATTTAAAGAAATTAACTTAAAACAAGGCAAAAAGTTACTTTAAGTTTGTTTTATTTTATTTACAGTGTTTATAATTTCACAATATTAGCACTAGAAACTGAAGCAAAAATATTTTTTGTGCTTTTGCAGTGTTTTCAAAGCTCATCTTAAACTTAAATCTGACCTAGAAGAGATACTTTATGTTTGGAAACTCTCCAGAACTAAACCAGGCCTGCAGAGGAGAGTGAGTCAAACTTTCTCCATAGTGACATGAAGAACTGATTGTTGGTAATTGCAACAGCTGTCAAGTGCAGTAATGTTCTGCCATTTCAAAACATTCTCCACTAACAACCATCTGACTTCATGCTGCATGCTGATACTTGTGATTTTGATCTGATCTGAATAACATCATCCCTGTTTGTTTTTCTTCCAAACAGTTCATCACCTCCAGCAGCAGATTCATTTAAAATCAGCTCAAGTATCTGAAGATATATTTTTATTCAAAGAATTCAATGTCAGCACCTGCAGAGAAATGCTAAAGTGGAAAATGTTTTGCAGTGCTGTGCTGTTATCATCAGAGCTCTGAACTGTTAGACGCATGAGGCTTTTCTGTGATGCAGGCAGTGAGAAACTGATATTTTCTGTAAGACTTGTAGCAGTCAGAGCTAAACCACGAAGAGGTTCCAAGCCTCCCTTTACGGTGAGCACAGCTGCAGCCTTGAAGTTCACTAAATTAGTACATTTTGTTCAGACACCTGGAGCTCCTCCTTTCAGCTTGTGAAATTCCCAGGACCTTGTATGGCCATAATGGAAAACGGAGCGTCATGGAAACTTTTTCCCCCCATTTTGTATAAGAAGCAACGGGGTATAATCTAAGAAAGATAATCGAAACAGCCAGAATTAGACTGAAGTACCCACGAGATGAAGCTGGAGTTTACACACTGCAAATAGTTTTGGTTTAGTTTCTAGTAAAAATATCCTAGTACTTAGTAAAACAGAACTAACTTCCATGTAAGTTTTCAACAAGATATACAGAAACTTGTTTTAAGTCAATAATTCCTTAATATTGTTTTAAAAATTATTAGTTTTAGTATTAGTACTAGTACATTGGCAGATGATGTCACCAATAATAAGACATCTTTCCCAATTATGGATGAAATAATCTGCCAGTGGAACTACTACGTTTTATAAAATATAAAAAAATTATTTACTTAAAATAAGCTCCTTATCTTGCTGAAAAGTTACCGGTAAGTTAGTTTTGTCTTATGTCAAAACTAGTTAATAGTTTTTCTAGAAACTGCATCAAAATCACTTGGTGGATTTTGAGTTTTTGAGGTGAAAATAAGGAAAATAGAAACAAACCTGAAGATCTTTTGTCTCAGAGGAAAACATTGTCATTGCATAAAAGTTATTTTAGGTACTTTTCCCAAAAGGTGCTGAATAAAGAATAAACTGGTTTTATAAGACAACATCTCCACTGTTATTGGAAATGTTTCAGATGCCGGAGAAACAAAACATAATATTTTATTGGAGCCGAGTTCAATAAATGTGTACAAAAGAAGATGACTGTTGAATTTAAAGAAATTGTCAATCACTATTTTTTGTTGCATTTATCACCATATTAATGATATTTTGACATTTTTTGTATGATTCCGTTTATTCTTGATAAAAGAAGACATATTCCTCTCTAATACCAGCATTCAAATATTGAAACGCAAACAACTTTTGGTCTTTATGGTGTCAAAACTTATTTGCAAGAACTGCAAATAAATTTCGCAGTTGTAATATTTGATATTATAACATATAATGTCAAATAAGAACCATCTAAATTTGTAACTTAATGTAGGTAGTGACTAAAAACTGCTGCAAAAAGATGCAAAATTCAATATTTTCGACTTTGCATAAGCACAAAAAACTGAAATTTGAGGCACAAAATTACTTTGATTCTAAGTAATTTATTAGAAAATTGAAGCCATGATTGTAAAATAAAATTAAACTGACAAATACTCATTATCGTCCACAGTGAAAGGACATTTTAATCACATTTAAATACACTGACGGTTGCCTTTTTTAGGGCAGCTTCCCTTCTTAAAATAATTCTCCAAACAACCCGAACCACCACATAAATACATCTTATAAATATCTTAGATCCTTTTACATCTCACTTTTACAGTTGTCAGCATTTCAGGTGTGCAGTGAGTTGGTCCGCTTTGTACCGATTTTAGGGAATGTTACAGCTTTGACAATAAATAATTGGAAAATAAAGTTACTAAATGCTAAATTAGTCAGGTGAACTCAGTGCAAAGCAGCACAGCAGAAATCTATGAAAATCTACAATCTATACAACTCAAGTAGAAAGAGGAGTGTGTCAAAGTGGATTTGTTTAAATAGTATTTGACTTATTTTAAAGTAAAAGTCAGTAGAAGTTTTCTCTATTACTGTTCTCGGGATTTAAAACCGTAACATTTTACAAGTGGTCGTTGGGTTTAGGAGTTGTTCTTGTCTTCGTTCTCGTTGTCGTCGAGCCGGGCCACCATGGTGGACACCAGAACCTCCATCTGCTTGGCCCTCTGCTGGCCCGTCTCCAGAACCTCCTCGTGGTTGGCTTTCTCCCGGCTGTCGTAGTCCATCACCGACCGGTTGCTAATCAGCGACATGGCGAAGCAGCGCATCCCGGCGTGGCGCGCGACGATCACCTCATGGACGGTGCTCATCCCTGCAGAGAAGACAAGGAGATAAATCCAATTTTATCAGAACCAGACGTATTGGTATCAGTACATAGGAAGGTTTGGAAAAGTGTTGGTTTCAAAATCGCTAAAACTTTCTGCTGAGTGTGCAGGCATGTTATGAAAACAAGTTTTGCTAGTCAATAAATTGTCTCAGAAGTCATTGGGACAAACTATAATACTGTAACTTAAGTTCCAGTAATTTACTAATAATGACATAATAATGCAAATTCACCCTCTGAAAGACTAGTAAAGTTTAATTCTGTAACGTAGAAATGCAACGATCCACTTTTTCATTTCCGATACCGATATCTGAGGTTTAGTATCGAACCGATACAGAAAAACATCACTGAACTGACTTAAAACATTTACTTAAATCAAAAACTGTAAATAAAAAGTGAATTAAAAACCACACACAACCAAAAATCATAAATAAGTAAATGTTTGCTAATGATTTTGTATCAGAATAATTATAGTAAATTATATTTTACACTACTTGCCTGGAGCGGAAACAATTTATAAAAACTAATAACATAATGAAAGAGAGAGAGAGAAATTATGAATACTGTGGAAGGAATAATATTTCACTGAAGGCCCAGACTTTTAGAGTCATGCCTTCATTATAATGTCTATTTTTATCTCCAGTATTTTCCTCTGTATGAATTTTGCTTCTGGATGATCTAATTTCCTGGAATGTTAATAGCTTCGTATTTCTTCCTGCCTTGGTTTGTCCAAACTCTGCTTCCTGTATGGACTCATTTTATCACAGGAAATACTTTGAGACACCTTATTTAGCTTCACCATGTGGACAAACTGCAGAGAAAAAAAAGACATTTATCCTCCTCTGCAGCAACTATTGGCTTTCTTGAGGAACTATTGGCTCAGTCAGCAGAAAGATGGGTTTGAATCCTGACCTGAAGTCTTCCTGCATGTTCTCTCCAGTCCAAACACAACTGCTAATTCATCTCTCCACTTGCGCATGAGTGTGAGTGTGTGCAGTTTGGTGTGTTTTGGTCAATAATTTTTAGTCAGCTGATGAAATTAACTTCATTTTTTTGTCTCTTTCTCCTGGTTTTTTTTTTTGTCACATTTTGAAGAGACTAAAAGTTTATGATGCAGCAGCATGAAACCCAAAATAACTTCCATCCCGTCTTCAGGTATTAGTCAGGACTGTATTACTGGCAGGCAAAACATAAATTCATGATAAAAAAAGAAAAAAAGAGAACATAAGTGTTTCTTACTTTCTCAGCAGCAACTTTCATAATTGCTACAATGCTAAACTATTAGCATTGTAGCCTTCAGCTGAGCTTACAACATAATGAAATCTGGAATAGTTCCCAGGATGCATCTGGGTAACTGCTCTGTTAAATGCTCTTTTGAAAGCATTTCTTGAACGTAAATTTAAAACATGACATTAAAGTACGCCTTCCTTCCTTATTGCTCCAGGGAGTGTGTGTTTGTGTGTGTTTGGTAATTCTGGAAATGTCACAAACTGCGTCTGAACACAAACACTAAGGATGTTTGTTGACCTTCTCCTGACCTCTGGCTCTTTGACTCACGCAGTCAGAGTGGTCTGTTTTACTTGACCTCCTTGTTTATGTGAGTGTGTTTATGCACACACAGATAAACGTAACATCTCTAAAGGTCCTCACATTTACACAAACAGCTGCGTTGTGTGAGCAAAGATTTCATCACACAGTTGAAATGAAATCTCAAGTCAGACCTGAATCTGTTTGATGCAACTACTTACCAACAGCGTCGCCCCCTAGGCGGTGCAGCATGCGGCACTCGGCGATGGTTTCGAAGGACGGCCCTCCGAGGACACAGTACACGCCGTCTCGCAGGAAGTTGCTGAAGCCGAGCTCGGCCGCCACGTTGTGCGCCAGCTGCTGCAGCTCGCGGTCGTAGGCGTCGGACATGCAGGGAAAACGGACGCCAAACCTGAAGGCGAGAGGAAAACCTTCAGCCGTTGGTAGAAAGTAACAGGACGATGACTCAATGCTGGAATCTTCCCAGATGCAATAATGTAACTTCTCGTATGACTTTATTATTGTAATATTATAACTGCTAATGTTCCAGTAAAATAAACCTACGCCATGATCAGTCCTCTGGATTAATGTAACTTATTGTTTAATAAAGAATGCAAAAAATTATTAATAAGAAAACATGCCTAGTTGAATAGTTAGTAGCATGTTCTGTTACTACAAATAAAAACATGAAAGTATGAGCGTAAAGTCATAAAATTACAAGAGTAAAGTCATAATATTATGAGAGTAAACTTGTAATAAAATTACAACACTTAAATCATAATAATACAAGAATAGTTGAAAAAACAAGAACAAAGTTGTAATGATATGAAAATAAAGTCATAAGATTATTAGAAAAAAGTCAAAATCACAAGAATCAGATCATGAAATTATGTGAATAAAGACAGAATAATATGAGAATAAAGTCATAATTATATGACAATAAAGTCACAATATTTTAGGAATAAAGTCATGGTATCACAAAATGAAGTCTATAACACAAGAATAAAGTTGTAATATTATGACTTTATTCTCACACTATTCTGACTTTACTCTTGTAATTGTATTAACAGCTACAACTTTTAATAAGACGTAAAATTGAATAAATATTTACCATGTACATTAAATAAAAGAACGTTACTATGTGGTTACTGAATTATTACAATGTAACTACCTGGCACTAACACTTTACACAACAAATTGTAACAGTGGAGTAATTTTGTTTGGTGTTGGTTTTGGGTGCGGCTCAAGAAGTGTCATGTGATATCTGGTGTTTTCTTGGCTCCGTTATCAAATGCTTATTGTGTTTTCAGCTGGAGAGGCAAGTTGTGTAGGAACCGAAGAGGAAGGCTATAAACAAGAAACAATCTCATGTAGGAGGGGAACGCTGGAGAAACGTAACCTTTTCTAAAGTGACAATGAAATCCTTACATACTTGAAACATTTTGAGAGTCAATAGGCAGCTACAAACATGTTGCAAATTGCTCCAATCAAAATATAAAGTGTTTTGTGCTTCTAGATCTGTGTCAAACTAAATCACAAGGACTTGGTTGATCAAACTGCCACCTTCATGCAAAGGTTTGTCACCAGTAGAGCACAATTAAATACAACAAACACATGAAACACAACGTACATCCTTAAGTTTATACTCTTTGTTCCTTTTTTCTAAAGTACTCCTTTACCCAAAATCAACCAAGAACAGGATGTAGAGAGTTTCAAATGGCAGGAAAGAAAATTATCCAGCCAAATAAAAATTAACATAGCTATAAGCCAGACCTGGGACTTTAATCCATTAATCTCAATTAATTTATTTAGTAGGTTTAAATAGTCAAATATTTTAATTTAATTAAACTCATTTTTGTTTACATACAAAATTTGCGGAACCTTTGTATTTGTGCGTTTCTGGTACACCCGCAAATCTGACGCACAGCCACAAAGCTGCTTCTCTTGACCTTCTGGGGATTCATTTTTGCTTCAAAGAACAAACTGATTGTACGCTGGAAAAGGCGATTGTTGTGTTGAAGCTTTGCTAAAATTAATTAGCCTTTGAGCGAAGCTAATCAAGCCTAAAATAGCATCTCAGTGCTAAACATGTTGCTAATGTCACCATCCACAGTCCATATTTCTAAAATTATTTAGCAGCAAAATGGGTTTTTTAATTGAAAATGTTGCTTATGTAGTTGACTATATGATTTTCAATTGAAATGTGACTAATTAATTAGAGACCCTGCAATTGACTTGATTAAAAATTTAAATCCCACTGCTATTCTAAACAAAAATCCCCCTCAGTTTGTGTTTGGGTTCTTCTCTGGCCTGCAGCTACCTGTCGTCGTTGGGCCCACAAAGCGGGTTGACTCCAGCAAAGCCGGGTAAGTTGATGTGATCCTTGATGATCATGAAGTCTCCCACTTTATAGTCCTGGTTGAGGCCTCCCGCAGCGTTGGTCATGATCATCGTCTTGACACCCATCAGCTTAAAGACGCGCATGGGCAGTGTAATCTGGATTAGATTTAAACAGACAATTAATGACTCTTAAAAGTGTCATTACTAGACATTATCAGAACGGAATGAAAAATCTGAGCTTAGTAGTGACCACCTCAACATTAAGAGTTAAATTTTTAGTAAAATTTGTTGGTCTTGTTGTCATGGGAATGACATTTCTACCAAATAAATTAATCTATGTGAAGGATTTTAGATCAGGGCTGCAACTATAAATTAGTAATTGAATAATCTCTCAATTATTCTGGCAATTGTAACCGGAAGACATAAAGCTAAAAAAATGTTTTTACAGAATTTGAACCAAGTGATGCTAAAACTGACACATGGGAAGTTTTTGGGTAGAACAGAACAGACAAAGGGTTTTTTATATCTTCAATGCAAAATGTGTATATTTTTTAACAGTTTTGCTTAGTCATGGCTCTGTATATGTTGTTCATTCAGCAAATGGCCTTTTATTAAGTCTATATACTCCAGTTAACGATTAATCAATTAGTAAATTAGTTGACAATTATTTCAATAATGGATTCATATCAATTAATTGTTTCAGCCCTAGTTTCAATGTTACTTTTCAACTGTTTAGCACTAAAACTGACTCGCAGCACACATGCCTCTGCATTAGTGATGCAAGTTATTGATTAATAAGTTAATCTAAAGTTAATTGAGCTTATCGATAAACTAACGATTTATTGGTAAGCGGCCATTTTCTTAAAAACCAGTTTTCCCTTAAATGAAGAGGAATCTTTATTTAAGAAGTAAACCTGTGGGTCGACAGTCTTTCCATAACATAATGGGCAAAAAGTTTTCATAATATTTTGGATTTAAAAAAAGAATATTGTGAAGTTTTAAGAGCTTTTCGAGTGTTAACATTTCAAAACAGAAGAACATAAAGTGCATTTTGCATCCCACGATGAACTGTGTTTGGACTGTTTCTCTTTCCTGTTTTGGTAAACCCCACCATCTTCACTTCAGAGTAAACTGGCTGTTTCAGGATGACCAGCAGCAGCCACACTACATCCCTGAAAGAAGGTCTGCCAAGACACTATTAGTTAATCAATTGGAAGTAATTTTAATCTAATGAATCATTTATCGTAAGTAGATTAATGGATCTTTCGCCAAAGCAACATGTTTGTATTTTTACTCACCTTCTGGATCGGGTGGCCCTCATAAAGGTGGAACCTGCCCTGCATGCAAACACACGGCTTCCCTTTTAGTGTCCCAAACACCAGCTGGCCAGCGTGACCGCGCACTGCAACACACACGCGTGATGTTAGACTGAACTGCTGTGGGTTTTTTTAACATGCAAGTGTTAACAGGTGTTTTTTTTCCCTCCTCCTTTTGCTGCTCATACCTGTGCTGTGGGGGAAGTTGGGAATGTTGCAGTACTTGAAGACTTGCGGATCCTTGAGCATGTCGGCCAGCGCGCTCAGGCCCGACCCACACACGATTCCCACAGTGGGTCGCACCTGGGTGTGTTTCAGCAGCCAATCAGCTGTGGTTCTGCACTCCTCATAGCTTCCACTGAGAAAGGAAGCAAAACAACGCAGGTTATAACGATAAGCAAGTCCTTCAGCAGGATCAGCATGTAATATTTGAAACATCCCAAATACAAGAGAGTTTTTCAATTCCCAACAGTGAAAGAGTGAGTTCACATCCTTCTAATGTATCCCCATTAATGTTCCACTTACACTACAGACAGCAAGTCAAAATAAGGAAATAAAATGAGTCAGAGGAAACTGCACAGTCACTGGCTTCAGATGAAAACCTTCCCTGCGCTTTGGAAATATTTACAAGAACATAATCACACAGACGGTAGAAGGGATGGGTTATATCCTGTCTGGCTTGTATTATTGCATAAAAACTGAGTAGGCTTGACAGTAGAACAAAATAACACCTTATATTTCACATGGACACCCAGTGTGACTAAAACCAAGACTATTTCCATAGTATTTCATACTCTTCATGATCAATTTGATTTTTCCTAACAGGTGATCAATTCTGCAGGAAAGACAAAATGTCAAAAAGTCCCCAAATATGAAAGCGACAACAAACTGAGTCATTTTTAGTGTTTAACACACGTAAAAAGCGCTAATTTAAAAATAAAAAAAACCCCTTTTATCTGCTTCTTAACCAACTGGGACATTAAACAATAAATCTTCTAGCCAAAGATTTTAATTTGTGATCGCCATAAAATAAAAAAAAAAAAATTAAATTAGGACAAAATTGTTGAAACTGACCTAAATCATGTTTTTAATTGCTGAGAAAAGAATAAATATTTTTCAGTGGAGTCTGAAATAAAGTGGTTGCCTTCTGTCAATAAACAAAAAATGTGAATGCTTTTTGAAGTTTTGGATCTGCAATGATTCACACATTCCTTTCCTACAAACAAAACTGTCCATTTTCATTGTCTAATTAAAATATGCCATGTTTTGTTTATTGTTGAATAGGAACAAAATTTTCAAATAAAAGTTAGGCCACCAGTTCCTGAGTTGATGATTTTGGTCCAGTTAACAAAAAGTTCGGACACCTCTGTCCTAAATCTTGCCTAATTTTGCTAATTCAAAGATGCCAACTTCCAAATATTGTAGTCAGTTTTAAGGCCACTTTTGAAACTTAGGTAAAAACATCTACTTTAAATTTATTGTAGCATTTGAGCAGCTTTATGTTGCACCTGACTAACATAAAACCATCCAACCACCTAAACTACAACAACATGTTGCTCTTTACACCAGCTGTGACTTTAAGCTGATATTAAAAAGTAATAATCAGATCTAAAGATGTTATTGTTTCCTGGCTCTTCAGGGTCGATGTATCTCGTTTTGCTCTGCCTCCTCCATCTCTCTGCCGATTCTTTGGTGAATGATGGAGGCTGTGAAGCCCAAATTACTCACAGTGGCGGCTCTGCCAGCTGTGACTGGTTCGCGGACCCCTTTGTGCCACATGTGGCCGGATCTGGCTCACACAGAGGGCGGGAAGACAGTCAATACAGAAGCCGGTAATGAGTCGGTGGGTTATGGCTGACACATACCGGCGGAAAGATGGCCAACTGCAGCCGCTTCACGTGCCTAACGGTTCAGAACCGAACGATTCCGAGTTTTACCGAGTTTTTAGAAGGCACATCTTCCGTTACTTCGCTGATGTATTTAAACCACCATAACATTAAAAAGGCACAAGAGGAAAGAGTTAGGTCACTTTGTAAGATAATTAAACTTAACTACCGGTTTATAACTGACGTCTCGTTTAGCTTGTTGAAACTGTTAATCAGAACCATGTAGGCTGGTAAAATAATAACTTTTTCGCTCACCCAAATGTACTCTCAGACATGATGAAGTGTGATGATGAGTTCAGCAGGTTGTTCCGTGTTTCGTTGTTCTGGTTTCCTGATGGAGAAACCGGGTTTTACATGCCTACACCGGCTCGGGTCTCTCCCACGCTCTACGTCACATCCAGCATAAGAAAAGGGAAGGCATGACGAAGTAGCTCTGTCCGCCATATTGTGAGTGGCAAGTCCACGTTAGAACCAGCACAGACATGGTTGAGAAACCAGCTCAGCTTAGTTTATATTTCACAACACAACATCATAAGGCACTTTTCAAAAAAAGAGAAAGTCAATTCAATCCAACCATACATCCAACTGATCCTAGTTATCAAACATTGCAGTCAAATTCAGCTTATTATTCAAATTAGTTTTAAAAAATTAAGCAAACCTGGCATTTGAGTCTTTGACTTGCAGTATTTACGCCTACTGGATAAGACCAGATCAACAGTAGAGAATTGCCTGCATTGTGCTATTGACTTTGCAGCAAACATGTCCTATAGAAGCACAACAACCTAAGTAGTATAACTGTAAACTTCATCAAAAAGGAAGGTTTTAAGCTTGGCCTTGAAAGTAGACAGTCTGTTTCCCAAACTGAAACTGGGAGTTGGTGCTATATATACAGATATACATAATTAAATGTAACTTTACCTTACCTTACCTGAAAAAACAACAACAAAAAAACTAAAGCACAAAAAAGCACATATCTTCTTTCTGCTATTACTATTATTATAACTACTTTTATTATTAGCAGAAGTAGCAGTAGAAGTATGACAAAAGACTTGGTCCTTATTAGGATTTAGTGCTCACTTAGCAGACTGAAAGTGGCACCTACCTCCTGACATTCAAGGTTAGTTTTATTTATCTATTTTCTTAGGACACATAAACAGCTTAAAACCTGAACAACAAAGAACATATGAAGGTTTTATGGTTTCATGGTCTTAATTAGATCATCTTGGTCTAAATAAATGGGAACAAACGTGTGTTGGATGGCTTTTTCATACGTTTAAAAATAATGCCACTCAAAATATGGCGACGATGTTGCTACCCATACGGTTGGGCGCTCGTGCGTCATCTGCTCTCAGATTTGATTGGTTGAGGTGTAGGCGTGGTTGTACCAGAAACTCACTTTTCGCGGAACTAATGCTGCGTTCAGGAACGTCGGTAAAAATGACAATATAGTTACTTTCCGACATTAATTACCGCAAAAGAAAAGGCATATACAGAATTAAACCGGTTAGAGCATTAAAATATAATCTTTGTTAAGCTGGTACAATAGATTTTTTGCTGTAAAACATACATCCCGGGGCTTATGTAGATTTTTAGCTATGTTCTGAACATGACTGTGAAGGCAACACAGGAACGCATGGTGGCGTTGCCCTTGGTGCTGATGCAATCACTTCTCACCAGAGGAAAAGGGATTTAAATCTGCCAAAATCCCCAAATAGGCAAACCCACCAGACTCAAATAATGATTTAAAAAAGTTAAAAAATATTGCAACTTCGGAAATAAATCACCTAACTGAGGTAGTTTTTTATTCATTTATATTATTAACCCAAAGTGATTTATTTCCTTATATTTAAGATTTCAGTGTAGGGAAACAGTTTAAAAGAATATTAAAACTATGATGTTGACACTTATTTGAGTTCAGCAATGGGATAATAGTATTTATAAAATTAAAATGTAAAGCTAAAGGGATAATAAGCTGGGTGGAGACAACCCATTTTATTGACTCACTAACCACAAGCTCTTTTGTTTGTTCGTTTTTAATTTGTCCTCAAATTTATGCCCTTTATCTGAACAGGAACAGCTCCAAGAAGTCATAAAGGCAGGAATTTTTCATGGAATATGAGTCACTTTAAATGTACCGGATAAAACAAAACCATTATGCTAATGAAACACAATCTATCTCTATTAATTTTAGAAATTGAACATGTTTCAACAGAAACGGTAATCACACTAGGTTTTCCCTAAAACACCAGTAATCACACCAACTAATTGTGATAGAAATTTTTGTGCAAAGTACTTTTTATGTATCTGTATTGCAGCTAAAGTGCAGCAGCATTTTTCTCATTTGGTCACTTTACAACTAGAAATTTTAATAATATAATACTTAATATATTTTATTTGGATTTTTGCGATAAGGAAAAAATAAACAGGTCTTGCCAAATTCTTTTCAATTTTCTGTATTTATGACAGCCATGTTGCCTTGAGTTAATTTATTTGCAATTAGTTTCTTTATTCATTTTTGTGCTTTTTTTTGTAGATTTGTATTTGTTTTCTGAGATTCTTGTTAAAATTTGTGAATGAAAACAATGAACACAAGTGTGAATACCTTTCCAGCTTCATTTGCCCAGCAGCACAGAGCAGCCTCTGTTTGACGGTCTGGCTGTTATCTAACTGCTGATTTATATTCACTAAGTTTAGCTGTGGTGTATTCTCACTGGCTAACCTGAACCTGCTGCTCTCAGACTGCAGACAAATAAAGGAAGTGTCTCCAAAGAAGGAAGTGAGAGAACCCAGAACAGATGAAAGCGGATATTTCTGTGCATGCATAGCATTTTCTGGACTCGTTTTTATTTAACCTATGACATGTTACGAACCTTTTCTGTAACTCTATCTGCCTCACTAAATCTGTGAAAAGATGCAAAAATCCTGCTTGCTTAATCTCTCTTTAGTTTACTCATTGCAACCTTGAAAAGTTTTTAATAAATCACTTTCCAGGATGTCTTATTCATTATATTTCTACCTGAATGATACACTCATGTCAGACTGGACCAAAACCATAAAGAACAGTTCCGACACCTTCTTAAATCTGAGAAGGTGGTTCTCAGGACCGAAGAGGATATGCTAGTATAGAGTGTATTCACCATCATTTCTGTTTGTGATCATGTGAATTTGATGTTGGAATACATAAAGTAGAAAAATAAATTTTTAATGACTTGTCTTGCATGTTGAAGTTAGTGCCAAATATAGCAAGTCTAAAGGATTTGCACACATACTGTACGATTTATAATGATGCCATTTCCTTATCTTAACTCTGACTGCAGATATAAGTTGAATGCATCATAAATAATTAGTTTTTTTTTTTATTTTTTAAAAAAAGGATTCTTGTGAAAGAATCCTTTCCCTATACTCTTCCAGCTCTCAAAGGGCTAAGCAGTCTGGAATGGAAAGCAAGGAGAGAAATATTACTCTTGCCTGTGCCTCTGTTTGTGCAGCTTTTCTTGTCATGCAGGAAAGTATGGCAGTTGAGCACCTCAAGCTCATATCACATCAGAAGTTATCATGCTGGAATTTGGCCTCAGGCAGTACTGGATCCAGGACAAAATTAGCCAAAGGGACATTTTTCATCTCCAGTCTCTTTGAGGTTTTCTTCACATGGAAAAACTGTATCAACCTGACACGTGAGAGCTTGACCTGATCCTGTAATTCCAGCTATTTTCAACTAAATCTTCAATATACTTCAAAACAATGTATCCACTAATACAAAAACATATGTCTTGACACTTTAAAGCATACAAGAAAACTTAGACAACTTGGTTCAAGCAGCAGTGCTCTAGCAATACTTTAACATCTAGTATAAAGTTTATATACTTATTTGGAGCTTACATCATACTGCAAATATTGATATAAGTTACTGGATCATCTGCAAACAGATGCATGTTTCAATAAAAAATACGGCTTAAAATCAGCTGCAGTAAAAATTAAATAGCAAAACTTTGTGGAAAACTTGTTGACAACTACAGAGCAGCAGATTTATGTTTTGTGTGTAAACATCAAAGAAACTAAAACTTTTCTAACATATGATTGCATCTTTCCAGAAAAATTTAAACCAGACAATTCAGATATAGCATTGTAGAATATTTCATTGAAATCACAAATAACACATGGTGGGAAAATCAGCACTGACTTGCCTGCTGTGTTTGAATAATGTGACTCACAGTGACCTGCAAGCCTTGTAGTGCAAATACAAGATAAGGAACATTTTGTTTTCACTCACATGGGATTCCAAGAGGAATGAAATACATTTTTATAGTTTGATCTGCAATTTCCTCATAAAAAAATGTTGCCTTCAGGCATGAGTGCAGACTGTGGGTTTTAGAATCTGTAGGAATGCCAAAAAATATCAGAACGAACAGTTCTGTTTTTGTGAAAGTCTTGCACTGTTTTTTTTTATTTCATTTTTAGTTCAGTAGTAGACCATTTCTACATCATTATTTTTATTTGGTTATTCAGACAATTAAAAGGGCTCACAGACTCAAGGAATAAAGATGTGATTTTCTGACAAAGCAAAACAAACAAACAAACAAAAAAACCCAAACATTTTAAGTGCATCTTTAGTCCCAACAGACTCTTTAATTTTTTATTGAATGTATGAAAAATGCTTGATTTAAAAGCCAAGCAGACAGAAAACAGCTTTAAAAGACAGTTTGATGCTAAAATGTCTTGTTTTGTCCTCTGCTTGTGAAATTCCCTCAACTATTTTCAGCACATGTAGCACAAACTGTTGCTTATCCAAGCTTCATTGAATTCTGCTCAGTTACATTCAGCTCAGTTACAGTTAGTAACATTTTATTTAATTGAAATAAATTAATTTCAGTTCAATTTTGTCAGCAACAAATCATTTTAAACCAATTACACATACCTGCATTTTTGAAGGTTTTATGGACACAATTTACTGAAAGGAGTTGCAGGCTGAGAAAAATGTAAAACATTTATTTAATTTTTGTTTGATGAGAAACAAAAAACTAGCAACATGTCAAAAAAAATAAAAAATAAAATCAGGTAAATTTTACTTAAATAATTAACACTATTTATTAAATTTAAAGAGTTTTGACCATAGGTATTCATGCTTAATTTCTAAAATTAATCTGCACTGGAAACCCAACACCTCTATTTTAAGACCAGTTTTTTGTAAACTTGTGTGCATTAATTAATACCAACCCAATCCTGAAAACGAGTTTCTCCTCTCAGGACAACGTAATTAAGTTTATTTCACAAAGAAAAAAACAAAAAAAAACAAACCCTGATCCACAAGCTATAATTTAGAATCATTATGACACACAGTCTCAGTTCACAGACTGATCTTGAAAAACTGATATATGCTTCCCTCTGGTGGTCAAATCAGAACACAGCAAGAAGATTGTGAATTTCATTCATTTAGAGGACATTTAATATGTATCATGTTTAAAGTTAGTATTTATATTTTTAAAAACTTCTTAAAGATTTTGGGAGCTGCAATTTACCAGAATCACTGAAACCTGCACTAATTTTCTCTCAATTTGTCATTTTCAATTACTTTATTTCATCTAAATAAAACAAATGTTGCATAAGCGTTAGCTTTATTTGAGATTTTCAAAAGGTCCTCACAACTCTTTATGCAATGATGTCACTGCTTTTACCAGCTGGCCGATTTAAATCAGGACAGGAAGGAAGCGACATGGGAGGCGAAACAGAAAATTTATATGCAAGAGAACAGAAGGTGCTGGGTGAAAGACTGCAGAGAGAGGCAGAAAAAAGAGTTTTTAGGCAAGAATAAAACAGAGGTAACTCCACCAACAGCGCCTTCAGAGCCAAAAGCACTGGCTGACCCCCGAAAACACACAAACACTCAAACAGAATCTGTTTTCTTCTTCATGAACAGAGGATGTGGTAAACACTTCTTTTTTCAGGCCTGATGATAAAAACCATGCCGATCACACAACCACGTGAAAATGTGATCACATGTGAGAAGATTCCAGAAAAAGCAACATCTTGGGTTTTCAAGTGTCATAATTTGTGATGAAATGACACCTAAACTGAGAAAAACAAACAAAAACACAAAACACCCACATTGCGACCTTTTCACAAGGTTTGTTAAAAACAACAACAACAAAGCAAATCACAAAACAGGAAATTTGACTTTGGTTCTACTTTTTTCCCAATGTACAGATATTTTAAAAGAAAGTGAATACATGTTTCTAAAATGGTGGATTATACAGTTTTATATATTCTGCATAAATATAATGTATTTGTAGAAGAAGAAAACAAGTTTGAATAAGTGTCTATGTGCATGGCAGTGATCATGGGACTCTTAGGTGCTTGTCAGAGAAAAACTGTAAAAGAAATCGTCTTTGAGGGGGCTGTTTCTTTTGTAACCTGAAGATAAAAGTCTAAGTGGCTTGCGTCCAGCATGTGTGGGGTCTGCAGAGGTGTTAACTGCCCTTTTCCTGATACTTGCTTGTACATGAAAGGACGATGAGAATCAGAGAGGATCAGCATTGATGGACAGAGGACAGGAATGATGGCTCTGTAGAAACGAGAGATGTTGAAGAGTTTTAAATCAACACTTAATCCAGTTATTTGTCACTTACAATGTTCTATGGAAAATAAAAATGATCTGTTACAAGAGAAAACTTCCTTTTGCAATCTACGGCTTTCCAATTGCTTGTTGTAACAACTTAATCCTGCTCAGGACTGAAAAGTTGTCTGTATGCAGAAGCTACCGCCTGGTTAAATGATGCACTTAGTTTCTTAGATAATTACAAAATTGCATGAGACCAAGATAATTGATTTTAACAACTGACTTTAGATTCTCCATGGGTGTCAAGCTTCTGCTTTGGGTTACTGAGCAGATATTTTGGCAGTACAGACAGGAGCCAGGTATCACTGACAGTGAAACTTCCTCTATACCTTAAACGACCTGGATTCTTCACCTCGTCACTTTTCCTCTAAACTTTCAGATCTTGATTTCCAAAAGAAATCAAATTTAATCTCAAAGGTGAATGTTGAGAAGCTGAATATATTTTTTGTGTGATAATAAAACTGAATTTATTTATGTTTTCTCTTACTTTTGCGACTTTTCTGGCAAATAATATTCCTGAAAAGTTTGGATGAACTGAATCCCACAAGACAAGTTAAGGGGAGTAAAAAATCCAGACTAACTTGTGCGTTATGAGTCATTGTGAATTCTGTGGAAATGAACCACAAGAGAAAGAAAACTGAAACTGGCTGGTTTAGCTGCGTACATGCGTACGTTTCTCGGGCGTACCGAGCTCTGCAACCGCAGCGATTCTGTCTCACAAAGATGAGAGTCATGGAGAAGTTCTCACCTTATGTTTTTTCTGCTGATAGTTTTATCAAAGCAAGGCGCTTGTTGCTCAATAGCACGTAGTTTTCCTTCAAAAGTTCAGGTGGCGCCACATTTGTTTAACCACAAATTGCAACATTTTAGTGATAGTTTCATATCAAAGCTGCTGCACTTCAAATTATCAGCAGATGCTGTAACAGTGTAGAGATTTAGAAACATCAGATCTGCATGAATTGCTTACAGAAACTTTAGATTGTTTGATTTTCTTATGAATTTATAGTCGAAAAGACGTTGGCTCTAAAGGAAGCTGTGCCTCTGAGTATATTTAACATTTTAATCAGAAACTTGACTTAAGTTCAGTTAATGAAAGGTGGCCTTTCTGTGTGTTGGTGAAGAGGGTTTCTCAGAAAGAATCACCCAACCACATTGAATCGTTTCCTGTAAAGATTCAACCGACAGAGAAATGTGACGTAGATTTACTTTGTGTTTGATTTTAGTAAGGCCCCCATTCACGTAAAAGTATTAATACCCATTGTACTTCTCTAAACTTATTGTAAGTAAGTGTAGATACTCCTAAATCTAATGTGATTGTGCCCAAAAGGTGAATAATGTGTGTAATTTAATGTCAGTATGAATCCAGCGGACCTGTGAAGGCTTTAGAGGTTTATTAGAGAAACTTAGTGAACAAACAACATCATGAAGACCAACGAACACAGCAGTCAAGTCAGGGAGAAACGTAAAGCTTATAAAGTACAAAAATGTTTAATTCAGGAGTAGCATCTTCTATAAATGGTTTACCATGAGAACTGAAACACTGTCCACTTCCTGCATTTTTTGGTAAAACCACCCCAGAATACTGTAGGTCCAGAGTGGTCTAATGACAGCATGTGGAGCTAAGCCATGCTTATCCTGCACTTTGAACCATGCAGTGTCACAGAAGCCCTTCATTTGGTCCTCATCTGCTCCCCTCTTTTCTTTGAAATAGTGCTTTGTCACCTTGTCCCGGTGCAGGAGGAGGACTTGTATTCACCTCACGGCCGTCCCTCCTTTATGTGTTGGAGCCTCACAGGACGCTCCGTACAGATGCTCTTGGACACAGCAAACGCCGGCCACAGAAAGGGTGAATAGGGGGCTCTGTGGGCTGCCTAAAAGGGGTTTTGTGGTTCCATCTTTGTGCATGAGCGGAAGTGTGTGTGTGTGTGCAGGAGTTTTTGTTGGGGGGCCGTGTGTTGGCCTGCGCACATGGAACATCCAAAACATGTGCTTCTTTGCATGTGTGCAGGAAGTTTTAAGCAAACATTCTAACACTTTTAAGGTAAAATATAATTCTATGCATTGCTATAAAATGCAAATTAAGTCCACAGATGCAGATTCAAACTCATTCTTCCCTGACAATGATGTACAGTATGAATGGGCAGTAAAGTACATTTGATATCTTGGGGGTGAATTGGCCCACTGGGGAACGATGATCAGTTATTGCAGCAATTACACAGGACATAATCCGTACACAACAGGAATTCAGGGTGAGGGAGAGAGGGACTCGAAAGGAAAGAGGGAAACCGAGAGAGGGAGGCCTTTTATAAAAGCCAAGTCCTGCCACTTTGGGAAGAAATTGCGGGCAGCGAGACAGCAGGCTTCGGGTCCGAAACGGGAGCCCAAACGAGCCAATGAGAGGCCCCATAATTCTGCTCAAGTGGTGTACAGTATCGTGGGACTGCAGAATTACAGTGTTTTCTGTGAGCATGAGTATGACAACAGAGAAGACATGTAGAGCAAAAGGCTGAGGCTCTGGGCTCCAAAATCCTCTCTGCACGTGACAATTAGCTTACAGTCTGCTCTGAAAAGGTAAGAAAATTCATTTATCAGTATAGTGCAATAAAACTGAAGTAATAAATCAAGAGTCAGTGGAGAAATCAAACTGATGTGATTCTCATTTTTTGCAAGTGATAATATTCTCTCAAAATCTAACTTGCTGATTTTGCATTCATTTTTTAAATTTGATTCTATTAGAGTAATTTAATATGGTCACTATACACTATACACATATATTTAAATAAATTCTGTTTATGTACATTTAAAACATTATGAAGCTGAATCTGAATTTATTTGATATTCTATAAATAGTGATAACATTGCCACATTTTTAGAATTCATATGATATCTTTGCAGGAATTTGATGCAAAAACAGGACAATAAGTGGCATTATAAAGAATAAATTGCATCATAAAACAGAAAATAGACACTGTTTTATTTACAAAGGCTGAATTGTCCAAAGCTCATGCTTTGGTTTCAGCACGAAGCAGTGAACTGAGCCAAGTTGAAAATGTTCCTCCACTGTATTCGGGTTCAGAGAGTCGGCAGCTTGGAATAAGAAACTGTGAGAAGAAACTTTCTCATATAACACATCAGAACCATTAGACACCAAAAATAGAATTAAAATAAATATTTCAAGGATAAATCTACTCCAAAAACAAAACTTTCTTTAAAAATTGAGAAACGTAGTTGAAACTCACAACAGCTAAACTTAATCACTTTTTGCATAATAGAGAAGTTTTTGTTGATGACAAAACTAATTAATAGAGTTGTTATGGTGCGAGTTTTAACCATTCTTCTACACAAAATGTTTAAAGATTCAGCGAATATCTTCTAAAGAATCTGATCTTTAATACTTCTCATAAATTTTCAACTGGATTTAACTTTGGTGACTGACCGTCTCATTACAGCAGCTTTGTTTTATTTCTCTAAACCCAGTAGAGTTTCATTAATTGTGTTTTTGGGGTCATTGTCTTAATCAAAGAAAAAAAAAAAAATCATCTCATTTTGGGACATTTCTACATTCAACCATTCTACATTATAACAACAACAAAACTGCTCTGCATCATGATTTTCCCATCTTCAGACTTCACTGACGGGATCCAGGTTTTCGGGTGACATGCAGGAGCATTTCTGATCAAATCAAAAATGCTGACAGTTAATTTATTATATTTTCTACCAGCATTTCATTGGCTTGTCAAAATATTCTCAAGCAAACTTCAAATTATTTTCAAAATTCTTTTCCTTCAGCAGTGGAGACTTACGCAGAGAGCATTCATTAAATCCATGTAATTCCAGGTTTTTCTGAAGCTCTATGCAGGCGGTTCTTTGCTCTTCTAGTATTTTTGTTAGTCCTTTTCTAAAGATCCTTTCATTATCTGATTTATAATGAAATTATGTTGTTTCTTTTCTGATTAAAGCTCCAACTTGTGTTCACAGTAATAATTAGAAGATTATATATATGTAGCCAAAGCCATCAGTATGTTTTGCAACAATAATGTAACAAAGATTTTAGATGGGTTTTTTGCTTCTACTGAACGTAAAATGCTAATGGTGTGTTGCCTTGGTGATGAGTAACCTCTTTATAGCTCTAAAAGAGTTGATATTAATTTGCACAGATAAGAAGCATGTTTACTCAGTAGTTAATGTCTGTTTCATTCTGAGTATTTGTAAAGTACTTTGGTTGTAACCTACATCTGGTGTGAATTTAATTTCTGTAGCCACATTACAAGCATGTTTACTGGTCTTCTCACTGGTTATGTTTCTCGCTCCACATGTTGTTTTGCACGTAATTCACAGGAAGTGGGAGGATGGAAAGGTGCTTCATATTTATTTTTGAAAGGTTTTAAATTGGAGAGAATTTGATAAATTATGAAGCTCTTGTGATGCAGAGTTTAAGTGAGTCAAGGAAAGTAAAGGTGAGAGGAAAACAAGCTGTTGTGGAAATGAAAGAAACGTGCCAGGGTGTATGAGTGCATCCAAAAGCGAGAAGGGGGGGGGGGGGGAAGAGAAGAGGAGGAGGATTACTTCTCAGCTCAGAATATTAATGAGGGCTTTTGTCAGATCTTTTTACTCTTTCATTTCCTCTATAATGTTCTTTTACTCTATCTTTCATGCATGCATCTTTAAAAATTCCTCATATTAACCTTCAATCACATCCTACACCATCCCAAAACAAAAATGTCTGATTTTTCACCTCAGAATTAGGTAAAAACACCTTCAATTTGAATAAAACAAAAAAATATTTCTGCAAGAAAAGACATTCTTACTGTAACAAAACATATGCAAAAGAAAAAAACGACTAATGTGTGCAACTGCTTTCCCTCTCACACACGTCCACACACACGTAGATGAACACAAAGTCGTTTCTGTGAATGGCATCTTTTGTTTCTTTTATCTCAGTTCCCAACAAAGCATTCCTGTGTACACAGAGGAGAGAGACAGGGAGAGAGAGGGAGAGGAAAAGAAGGAGAGAGAAAGAGGAGAGTTTGATAAAAGAAAAAAAGAAAAGAAGAGGGGAGGGAGATCAGGAAAACATCCAGCACTCCATTGTCTGGCCCAAAGAAGAAAGTTTTAATTCAGTTTATTGTTTTTTTCATTCGAAGCAGGGGTGTGCATTAGCGTTGCCATGGAAACCGGACACAGCCAGCGGGAAAGGTTGATCCCATTTGCTTCCATTAGCTCCATCAGTTATCTGATACACGACCCAGGTGGATTTTGTTTTTCCTCCACAAACACGTGAGCGCTGTGCTGAGTTCGGGCGACAAGCTGGGCGAGGGTGAGTCAGAGTTGACAGAGTGAGACACTTTCAATGGTGTCATTGTAATTACGAAGCTCACTCTTGCATAATCACAGCAAAGCAATGCAATTAAAAGTGACTGGTTATGTAAGCCACGCTGGGGATTGCAAATGCACACTTTCATTAAGTGTGTGGACGCACTCGCTCTTTTCTGGGCAATTACTTTACATTGGAGTATGAACACACAAGCACAAACACTTGCTGAGGAAAATTACAATCCGCCTTACCCATAACCAAGAATTTCATCCTACTTAATATTTTCATAAGCTTATATGCAGAATAAAAGTCAATCTTAAATTAATGGAAATGCATTTTTATTAAATTTCCCAACAGAATCTTGATGGGCTGATGGGTAATGTAGTTATTTTGTTCTCTCAATGTGTGATGTTGTGACATAAAAGAGATGAGACACACATGTTGCGCTTCCTTTATCATTCAAGATGTATTCTTCTTCTGTGTAATGAACATGCTCCATATGCAAAGCTTATCAAATACTACACGTGTCACTGAGTAACTGCAATAAATAGAACTTTGATTCAGTGCATCACAAATGGCCATAATATTCCTTTAAACCAAACACAAATTATTTTAACATGCTCCATTTAACATTATGAATTTTATCAAATGACAAAATCTATTCACAGATGGCTTTCAATTCTTTAAACACATACATTTTTAGGTCGTGCTTTTAACTCAAAATCCTTGTCCTTTTTTCTCAGAACCTGTGTTTTTAACTATCAAAATAAAAATACGAATTTGCTTTTATTTTAATGGCTTTTACAACTTTTATTCTGCACAAATAAAATATACTTTTTTAGATTTTAACTGTATCCATTGTTTTTAACAGATTAACAGTATTTTATCTCTTACACAAAAACTGACTATATAACTGAAAAAGGGTGTAATGTTTCTTTAATGATGTGTCTCTTCACTAAACTTCACACACAGCCATTACCTACTTACTGAAAGTCATAACAACATGTTTTTTCTGGTTTTTGCAATAAATGTGCAATATCCAATAAGGAGACCAAAATAATGTAATTTGTGTGAGAACTGTTCTAAAATTCGTAAAATACAATAAGTTAAAAGTGAGTTCAGTCTTACTCAGTTAGCTCAACATACATGTACAAAGTCTACTAGCATTAGCCTTAACTAGCTTCCAGAAATATAAGCCGTTTTCTACACAATTCTAATCAAAAACTGCATAAAGTGAGTCATTAGTTGAGTCTCCATTCAATTCTTAAAGGTAGCATCAAAATACAATTTACTGACCTGTGATACAGAAAAGATAAGACCCACACATTGAGCTTCCATTAGCATCTAACAGGAAGGTTTATTCTTCTTCTGTGTGCCCAACTGTCACTGTGCCACCAGTGAACATGCGCCCACTAGCGGTTATAAGTGGAATCACATTAAATTATAACTTATCACAATGAGAAATTAATTTCATTTCATTTAATTTATTAGAGGACAATGCACATTAATGAACATTCAATACTCCTGAACAGACTGTAGATGAGCCAGATTATAGCATAATTGCTAATTTCCATCTGTAGTCCCAAAACAAAAAAGACCCAACAACAGAAAAACATTATAAACATACAAGCACATTAACAAACAATCACTAAAAACACAATTAAGAACAGAAAAAGAAAAATAATGTTGAAGTGCTTATTTTTATATTTTATATGTAGCTTGTTTTAACCCCTCCACACTAGCAAAAGCTAACAAAAAAAGTCCCAGAGTTGAACAACAAACAGAAAAACACTTGATTTTCATAGTAGGTTAGGAAATTTAGCAGCATAAATATTTTTCAGTAGCCAAATCAATCTATGTGTCATGCCATATTTGTAACCCAGGGAAGCAAAAATCTTGGATTAATTATTTAGATTGTGCATCTGAAAACTATAAAATTAAACAAAATAATGGGTTTAGTGTACAGAGGTCACGTCTATTTTTATATGAGCAAAGTTCAGCAGGGACAGCCGCTGCTAACTTCACCTTAATGCTGATTTTGAGGGCGAGTTTTGAGAAAATTAGCAGGTTTATTGTTGATACAAGTAAGTAGTAACAATGTCAAGGCAACATATGTAACCAAGATGTGCCAAACATTATTTTTTTAATCTCTTACACCAGTGTAGCGATACATAAAAGTATGTAAAATTAATAAAATAGAAATAGATTTTAAACAAATCAATTTCAAGGGACCTCTAGGGTAACGTCTGCAAAGAGTTTACTTCCTATTTTTAATACTTTACTTCACTTCTAATTTTTCATTTTCTTACCGTTGTCAGTTTTAATGTAGTTTATCATAAGATTAAAAACTGCCACCAGTTTTGGGAAAACACCTTTCATCGCCTTTAAATAGAACTCACCACAACGGAAATATTCTTTTCAAAATCCAGGTTTTTGAACGTTGCACTGTTTCCATAACCCACAGAAAGACCTGACAGAAACCTCCCACTCACATAAAAAAAAAAAGCAATTTGGTCTTTAACATTTTACAGTGAAACAGTGTTCAGAGATATAATTGTTAAATTTTACCAAAAGTGCTGTGACCAAACAAAAACTAACTGACAATGCTAAACATTGTTTGCATGAGAAAATTTCAGAGACATTGTAGCCTAAAAGTTCAGAAAAAGTTTAAGACTTCTCACTTTCAGTGCAATCTCGAGTTTCTACTAAGGAATCAACTCTTTGTCCAGCTAAATGTCTCCAACTAGAGTAAACAGAAAGCTTCTTAAAAACAAACCTTATCTAGGTAAAAGTCCTAGTTTTGCCCAAAGATTAGCAACTTAACTGACGCGTTCAGTTGTCTCTTCTCTCCTCGGAGTTACAAATGAGTCTCTGTGTGGGCGCTTTGTTGGGCTAATGCATCTTATTCTACCTTTTTCACTTTTCTTTCCTTCTCATTATCTTACTCCCCTGTGGTTTCCTCTTCTTTGGCCTCTGGTGACTGTTGAATGCAGCTGAATCTGCTGAAATGTGTGGAGGAAACAGTAACAGCCTGTGGGTGACAGGAGTGGATTACAATCTTGACTTTATAGGAATGAACACCACTGGCAACATAATACACTCCTGTGACTTGAGTGGATTTGCTTTTAAATGATTTGCAAGATGCATATCTTAAATAACACAATGCTCAAATATTCACAGTAAACAAATTACGATTAATAATTAGAACAAGCAAAATCTTAATTAATTGCAGTATATTAATAGTTTTCTTCAAACAACAGTTGATGCAACTATTTGACTAAAATATAACTTCATCCTGATTGAATTTAAATATTTCTTGCATGAACTAAGTTCTTATCATAAAGAAATATAAACAGCAAAAAACACCGTGAACTCTAAATGGAAAAATAAATATGATGAGACTGATGGCAAGCTAAGCAAATTGTAATCATAGAACCAAAGGTTTTACCCTGGCAAGTGTTTCATGCTCTGTTTTAAACACTGTTTTAAAAACTTTGGTTAAGTTTTTCAAAAATAGCACACCTGTCGCTTCTTTCGTTTGATTTAATTTATTGCAGTGGCAACATGGGAGAAGCAGGTCTCATGCACATTTTACATAAAACACATTTAAACCACTGCTACAGAATTCACACAACTACTAACTTCATTTTATCTATATAGCATCAATTCATAATAAATATTTGCTTTTTACAGCTATTCAAATATTACAACAATGTCTGCACTAACAGCGACTTGCTCACCTCAGGATGCTCGATGCATAAAGCTGGCATTATATTTTCTGTGTAATCCAGTTAACAATAAAGAGACTACTTGGCGGCACTCAGAGCACTGCAGTTCAATTTATAGATTCAATTTATCCTTAAATATGGAACATGACGTTACAGCCTCATTCCAATGGGGGCCAATTCACCCCCAACATTTCTGTCCTGCACATTTATTGCTCTTTGTGGGCTCAAAAAACCAGAGATTTACCGTCTGTGCGGTGAAGCTCTATTTAAGAGGAAGTGTGTGGTTTTACTAAGGAAATGTGCAAGAGGAAGGAAGACAGGTGGAGGATGAGGATAGCAGGAGAAACACCATTTTTATTTGCGATGAAATAGCAAAATTTGAGTTCCACATCCAAATTAAATCGTGACCTTGCTCAGGCTGAATCATGCAGATATAGAAACTAAAACTGAAAATAAAACTGCTTTCATAATAGTTAATATATTTAATTTATTCTAAAGTAGCATACATATGGTGTGGTTATGTTAATAAAGATAACTGCAGACTGCTCATATAAGTAGGCTTATGTTATGTAATAAATGAAAAACGTTATATTTCCAAAGTTACAAATGTATTTCTGCTAGATTATCAAGCAGTTTTATCAACTCAAGAGGAAATATGTCGGTGAAAAGCTATTTACTAGTACAATTAAAGAAAACAATAAAGTTATTTTAAAAAGACAGGAATAAATCAACAGCAGATAACTTTAATGAAAGTATTTGCCCCAGTCTCCCCAGCCTGCTTGCACCTGTCTCATTTGTTCCTCATTCATTTTTAGCTCGATTCTTGAGGCGCTCCATACTTCTGCCAGCTAAACTTTACAGAAAACTTCAGAAAGAGTTTTTCAAAGCACAAAACTAAACGGAAATGAATCAATCAGTTACAACAATCTGGGTCTTTGATGACAATGAAAGATAAAAAACAAGGCTTCTACAAATGAAGCAGTTTTTTGAGCATCCAGATATCTGACATGCTACTTTCTTTTGTTTTGAACCTTTCTGGAGCTGTAAATCTTTATCTTTCTTCGCACATTCAGCACAAAAGCCATTACTGATTGGTAAATCAGTGAATGATTTACCAATCATTCACTGAGCGACATTCAGATTATAAATATTATCTCCACCTTCCTATCTCTAGATTCTTCTATCATGCACTGCTTTATTAAATAAAAAAGTCACTAATTGCAAATCAAACCACTGAGCAATTAATACATCTATCAGTCATCTATAAGACAAACAAACATTCACACACACACACGCACGCCTACACACATGCACGCACACGCACGCACTCATTTAAGGGCAATTAAACTCATGTTTTTGGACTGAAGAGGGAACCTGGAGTACCTAGGAAGAACTCACACTTGCACAGGGAGACTTACATTAATGTAGACAGTGATGCAGAATATCAATATCAGTAGATAAATTACTTATTTAAACATTTTGACAGTTTTATTAATCACTAGTTGTCCAATTCAAAATGATTTTAACCTACACACGTCTTGTGTAGTTGACAGGATACTTGCCTGGCTTTATTTGAAATTATCTGCAGAGCACACACCAACAGCCACACCCCTGCAAGAGAATGGCTTTTGAACTGTTCACTGATTATAATGCAGGACAAGGTGAAATATTCTGTCACTATGATTAAAATATTTCCTGTTAACAAGCATCGTAGGTGTTTCTCCTTGCACGTTTTGCTGTTTAATTTGACTTTTCATTTTTCTAATTTCCTCTGAACAGCGTATTCAGAGGGTTTATGGAAAACTTTATGTAAAAGCAATGGATTTTCAAAGTTTTAACATGCTAGTAGAAATAAAACTCTTAAAATGTGAACCCCAGGTCTCCTCTTCTGCAGACATTGCAGGATTAAGTCTTGACACTACATGGTAGTTTTTCTGCTTGTTTACCTCGACTGTGTGGTTTTGGTTTGCTAATATGTTTGTGGTCGTCAACAGAAGCACACAATTTGCATATTGAGAAAATGTCTCACTGTCACGACTCCTATATATTAACACTGAGGGTGAATTTACTTTTCAAACTTTTAGCTTTTTTTTTTTTTTTTTTTACCTCAAACTGGTATTGAATTTTGCAGAAAAATTAACAAAAGAGTTCATCCAATTAAGTTTGCATAGAATGAGTACACGCTGAAATTTTGCAAAATAAGCAGGAAGAGATCTTCTTCCTGTGATGGTATCATTTGATTGTGGCTACAGATATCAAATTCGGAAGAAAAACAGCTTTTTCCCATGACAGCTTACACCTCAGAAAAGGCTTAGGTAATTTCCAAATCTAACTTTTTGCTTCAAGATAAATGTGGTATTTCCCCCACTTTAAAATCAAATAAAATAAAAAAAAAAAAAGTAATTTAAACGATGTTTTCTGGTAATTGTAGATACTACTATGCATGTGACAGATATATGTCATTTTGAGGAAGAATTTCTCTGCAGGGAAGTTAGGTGCAGTTAAATGTTTGTGGTTTCCACTGAAGTTTAACAGTAAACCAGCATTTTTTTTCTTTAACAGAGAAGCGTGTGTACTCATATGTCATATTTCTGCTGGTGATATTAAAGTTGGGTGTAGAGATGAAATAGATCATGAATCAATTTAGGGAAGTCAAACTTCAACTTCATTTTTCCCCCGTTTGTTTTGCATAGATGACTTCTGCTACGCCGCCCTGCTCTCGCAGCTCTTCCCCTCAAAAGGTTTGCCACTCTCAGACCCAAACTGATGTTCTGAAACCGTTGCTGGGCGGTGGTGCTTCAGGTGGAGGTGGGACTCTGAAGAAGAGGAGGCGCATCCTGTCTAAAGATGGCCGAAGCAACATGCGCATAGAACACATCAGCGGGAGGAACGCCCTCTATATGCGTGACCTCTGGACAACTTTTCTTGAAATGCCATGGCGCTACAAGTTCTTCCTGTTTACAGCAACATTTGCGGGGACCTGGTTTCTGTTTGGCGTTGTCTGGTACCTCGTGGCTTTGGTGCATGGAGACCTACTGGGTGAGAGCAGAGGTTTTATTAAAAAAAAAGTACCTCTTTACAGTTTAACACGCCCCCTCAAGTCACCCTCAGAGTTTCCATATCTATTCCATCTGAGGGCAGGATTTTGATAAGAACTGACATCAGGGTTTATCCCACAGTATCACGCTATGCTTCAGAAATTTCTGTGAAGTTTTCCTACCTTTTTTTTTTACATGAAGAAACATAGTTTTACTTCCCAGTTTAAGTGTGAATAAAGTCCGATTCTCCAGTCAAACTTTGACTCAACACTCTAGAAACTTTCGGCACCGATAGGGTGTCATTACGAGTTTCATGATGAGTCAACTAAAGATTGAAACTGAAGAAAAACTGTTATCAAACCAAGATCTAAAGCTTATGAACAGACAAATGCAGGCCTCTTAAAGAGACAGTAAACATTTATATATA